>VDFB02000001.1:18525026-18587021 GCA_007258455.2 Sequoia sempervirens
AGTCACCAAAGTTGATCGATGGCGCATAAAAATTCAAACATGAGTGTTTTCCTAAATGCGGCTAGAACGAAAAATATAAATTAAGGTTCCCGAAAGGTGATTAAAAGTATACGTACAGAATGCACAATTACAGTACAATCCGCAATCGTATTCACCAAAGTTGAATGATGGCTCACAAAAACTCAAACATGAGTGGTTTCCTTAATGTGGCTATAACTCAACAAAAAATGAAGGTTCGCATAAGGTGATAAAAAAAACGCTTATAGAATGGACAACTATAGTGCAATACACAATTGTAGTCACCAAAGTTGATTGATGGCCCATGAAAACTCAAACACAAGCGTTTTCTTAAATGCGGCTATAACTCAACAATTGCCTTTATTACCTTTACTACTTTTACTTTTCAAAAAAATCTATCTTTTTCAAGAAAAACTTATTTTTTCAAGAAACGAATGATTTGCGTCTCTTTAGCACACGAGCACCTATAAAATCGATATTTTCATTTTTTCCCAAAAAAAATTGTTTCGTAGATTCTATTTATGAGGGATTCTTGCAAATTGGTGAAAAATAAGTTTTTTGAAAAAAGGACAATCTGGGTCTACTTAGAATGACATTCTCTACAAAACCCATTACTCATATTTTTCATAAAAAGATTCAAAAAATTTGCCTCTGCTAGCTCTACTACTTCTACTTTTTAAAAAAGTAAATCTTTTTCATAAACAACTAGTTTTTTTCAAACAATGGATGATTAGGGTATCTTGAGCACACAAGCACCTATAAAACCCATATTTCAATTTTCCCAAAAAAAATTGTTTCGTAGATTCTATTTTTGAGGGGTTCTTGTATGTTGGTGAGAATTTAGTTTTTCGAAAAAAGAATCTGGGTCTACTAACAACGACATTCTCTATAAAACCCATTTGTCAGATTTTTCAGAAAAACATTCAAAAAAAATGTCTTTGTTACCTCTACTGCTTCTACCTTTATAAATATCTATCTTTTTTGAAAATAACTTATTTTTTCAAAGAACGGAAGATCTGGGTCTCTTTTGCACATGAGTACCTAGAAAACCCATATTTCGATTTTCCCAAAACTGGTTAGGTGGATTCTACTTTTTAGGGGTTCTGGCATGTTGGTGAAAAATTAGTTTTTCGAAAAGAGGATGTTCTGGATTTACTCAAAATGACATATTTTAAAAATCCCATTTTTTAGATTTTTCATAAAAAGATTCAAAAAATTTGCCTTTGTTACCTTTGATCTTCTACTTTTCAAAAAAATCTATCTTTTTCAAGAACTTATTTTTTCAAAAAACAAATTATCAAAATCTCTTCAGCACACGAGCACCTATAAAACCCATAACAACTTATGTTTTTAAACAACAACAATATGGTTCTTTTTAGCACATGAGCACCTACAAAACCCATATTTCAATTTTCGCAAAAAAAAATTGTTTCATAGATTCTATTTTTGAAGGGGGTTTTGCATGTTGGTGAAAAATTACTTTTTTGAAAAAAGGACGATCTGGATTTACTCAAAATGACATTCCCTAAAAAACCCGTTTCTCAGATTTTTCATAAAAATATTCAAAAAAATTGCCTCTGTTACCTCTACTTCTTCTACTTTTGAAAAATATCTATCTTTTTCGAGAACAACTAATTTTTTCATTGAACAGATGATTTGGGTCTCTTTAGCACACCTATAAAACCCATATTTTTTATTTTCCCAAAAAAAATTGTTTTGTAGATTCTATTTTTGAGGAGTTTTGCATTTTGGTGAAAATAAGTTTTCTAAAAAAGGACGATCTGGGTCTATTCAGAACAACATTCTCTACAAAACCCATTTCTTAGATTTTACATAAAAAGATTCACAAAATTTGCCTTTGTTACCTCTACTGCTTCTACTTTGAAAACAAAACTATCTTTTTCAAGAATAACTTATTTTTTTAAAGAACAGATGATCTGGGTCTTTTTTAGCTCCCGAACACCTATAAAACCCATATTTTCAATTTTTCCAAATAAAATTGTTTTGTAGATTCAATTTTTGAGGGGTTCTTGCATGTAGGTGAAAAAATAGTTTTTTGAAGAAAAAGGACGATCTGGGTCTACTCAAAATGACATTCTCTAAAAAATCCATTTCTTAGATTTTTCATAAAATAGATTCAAAATTTTTAGCTCTATTACCTCTACTGCTTCTAGTTTTAAAAAAAAAACTATATTTTTCATGAATAATTTATTTTTTCAAAAAAACGGACGATCTGGGTCTCTTTAGCACACGAGCTCCTATAAAAACCTTATTTTGATTTTTCCAAAAAAACTTGTTTCGTAGATTCTATTTTTGAGGGGTTCTTGCATGTTGGTGAAGAATTAGTTTTTTGAAAAGAAGAGGATCTGGGTTTACTCAGAATGACATTCTCTACAAACCCATCTCTAAGATTTTTCATAAAAAGATTCAAAATATTTGTCTCTGTTATCTTTATTGCTTCTGGTTTTCAAAAAAATCTATCTTTTTTAAGAACAAATAATTTTAAAAAAAAATGAATTCAATCTGGTCTTTTTAGCACATGGGCAACTATAAAAACCCATATTTTCGATTTTCACAAAAAAAATTGTTTCCTAGATTCTATTTTTGAGGGGTTCTTGCATGTTGGTGAAAAATTAGTTTTTCAAAAAGAGGATGATCTGGATTTACTCAAAATGACATTCTCTACAAAACCCATTTCTCAGATTTTTCATAAAGAGATTCAAAAAATTTGCCTATATTACCTCTTTTGCTTCTACTTTAAAAAAAAACTATCTTTTTCAAAAACAACTTATTTTTTTAAAAAACGGATGATCTGGGTCTCTTTAGCTCTCGAGCACCTGTAGCTCGTGTTTGAGTTTTTGTGGGCCATCGATCAACTTTAGTGACTACGATTGTGGATTACACTCTATTTCTGTATTCTACACACATTTTTTCTATCACCTTTTGCGAACCTTCATTATTGTTGAGTTATAGCCGCATTTGGGAAACCGCTCATGTTTGAGATTTTTTGGGCTATCAATTAAATTTGGTGACAATGATTGTGGATTGTACTATAGTTCTACATTCTATACGCATATTTTTAATCGCCTTTCACAAACCTTCATTATTTGTCGAGTTATAGCCACATTTATTAAAATGCTTGTGTTTGATTTTTCATGGGACATTGATCAACTTTGATGACTATGATTGTGGATTTTACTATAGTTTTTCATTCTGTACGAATATTTTTAATTGCCTTTCACGAACCTTCATTTTTCTCATTATAGCCATTTTGAGGAAATCGCTTGTGTTTGAGTTTTCATGGGCCATCGATCAACTTTGGTGACTACGATTTTGGATTACACTATAGTTTTGCATTTTATACGTGTATTTTCTATCGCCCTTCACAAAACTTCATTTTTTTCTTGAGTTATTGCTGCATTTAGGAAACAGTTTGAGTTTGAGTTTCCATCGGCCATCGATCAACTTTTGTGACTACGCTTGTGGATTACACTGTAGTTGTGCATTCTATAAACGAATATTCTATCGCTTTATGTGAACCTTCATTTTTTGTTGAGTTATAGACACACTTAGGAAAACGGTCTTGTTTGAGTTTTCATGGGCCATCGATCAACTTTGGTGACTATGCTTGTGGATTGCACTGTAGTTGTGCATTCTATACATGTATTTTCTATCGCCTTGTGCGAACCTTCATTTTTCATTGATTTATAGCCGCACTTAGGAAACTACCCGTGTTTCAGTTTTCTATCGTCGATCAACATTGGTGACTACGATTGTGGATTGCATTGTAGTTGTCTATTTTGTACCGATATTTTCTATCGACTTTTGCAAACCTTCATTTTTTGTTACCTCTACTACTACTTCTGAAAAAAAGCAATCTTTTTCAAGAACAACTTATTTTTTTTAAAATCAGACGATCTGGGTCTCTTTACCACGCGAGCACTTATAAAAGCCATATTTTTTATTTATCCCAAAAGAATTTTTTTGTAGATTCTATTTTTCTGGGGTTCTTGCATGTTGGTGAAAATTAGTTTTTCGAAAAAAAGGCAATCTAGGTCTACTTAGACTGACATTCTCTACAAAACCCATTGCTCAGATTTTTCATAAAAGATTCAAAAAATTTGCTTTTGATACCTCTACTACTTATACTTTTCAAAAAAATCTATCCTTTTCAAAAACAACTTATTTTTTCAAAAAACAGATGATCTGGGTCTAGCATACGAGCACCTATAAAACCCATATTTCGATTTTCCCAAAAAAAAATTGTTTCGTGGATTCTATTTTTGATGGATTCTTGCATGTTGGTGAAAAATTTATTTTTCAGCAAAAGGACGATCTTGCTCTACTTAGAACGACATTGTCTATAAAACCTATTTCTCGAAATTTTCATAAAAAGACTCAAAAAATTTGCCTTTGTTACCTACCTCTACTGCTTCCACTTCTCAAAAAAATCTATCTTTTTCAACAACTTATTTTGTCAAAAAATGGACGATTATGGTCTCTTGAGCACACAAGCACCTATAAAACCTATATTTCAATTTTCCCAAAAAAAATTGTTTGGTGGATTCTATTTTTGAGGGGTTCTTGCATGTTGGTGAAAAAATAAGTTTTTTTCGAAAAAAGGACAATTTGGATTTACTAAGAACGACATTCTCTACAAAACCCATTTATCAGATTTTTCCTAAAAAGATTCAAAAAAATTACCTGTGTCACCTCTACTCCTAGTTTTCAAAAATATCCATCTTTTTCAAGAACTACTTACTTTTTAAAAAAATAGACGATCTAAATCTCTTTAGCACATGAGCACCTATAAAACCCATACTTTTGATTTTCACAAAAAAAATAGTTTCGTAGATTCTATTTTTTGAGGGGTTCTAGTATGTTTGTGAAAAATTAGTTTTTCGAAAAAAGGATGATTTGGGTTTACTCAAAACAACATTCTCTACAAGACCCACATCTGAGATATTTTATAAAAATTGCCTTTGTTACCTCTACTACTACTTTTCAAAAATATCTATTTTTTTTGAAAAACAACTTATTTTTTCAATGAATGGAAGATCTGGGTCTCTTTAGCACACGAGTACCTATTAAACCCATATTTTTTATTTTCCCAAAAAAAATTGTTTCGTAGATTCTATATTTGAGAGGTTCTTGCATGTTGGTGAAAAATAAGTTTTTCAAAAACGGGACGATCTGGGTCTATTCAAAATGACATTCTCTACAAAATCCATTTCTCTACAAATCGATCAACTTTGGTGACGACGATTGTGGATTACACTGTAGCTATGCATTTTATACGTGTATTTTGCATTTCCTTTCATGCACCTTCATTTTTCGTTGAGTTATAACCACACATAGGAAACCGCTCGTGTTTGAGCTTTCGTGGGCCATCGATCAACTTTGGTGACTACGATTTTGGATTGCACTATAGTTGTCCATTTTGTAAATTAATTTTCTATCGTCTTTCTCGAACCCTTATTTTTTGTTGAGTTATAACCACATTTAGGAAATTGTACGTATTTGAGTTTTCGCGGGCCATTGATCAACTTTGGTGACTACGATTGTGGATTACACTATAGTTGCGTATTCTATTTGCGTATTTTCTAACACCTTTCACAAACCTTCATTTTTTTTTGAGTTATAGCTGCATTTAGGAAACCGCTCGTGTTTGAGTTTTTGTGGGCCATCGGTTAACTTTGGTGACTATGATTGTGGATTGCACTATAGTTTTCCATTCTGTATGTTGATTTTCGATCGCCTTTCATGAACCTTTATTTTTTGTTGAGTTATAGACACATTTAGGAAACTGCTCGTGTTTGAGTTTTCATTGGCCATCGATCAACTTTGGTGACTATGATTGTGGATTACAATATAGTTGTACATTCTATATGCATATTTTTTATCACCTTTCACGAACCTTCGTTTTTTGTTCAATTATACACGCATTTATGAAACTACTCAAGTTTTAGTTTTTGCGGGCCATCGATCAATTTTGGTGACTATGCCATGGCTTTTTCTAGCAGCATTGGGTGGGGTCCATAGCCTCGGTAGCAGCATCGGGCGGGGTCCATAGATTTGGAAGCAACATCGACGGGGTGGGTGGGAGGCCCATCCCACACGCCCACTATTCCATATCGATATTGATATCGAAGATGCCGTTGATTCCTTCCACACCCGGGCGGCCATCCAGTGACACCCCCTGTAAAGCCTTTCCTTCCCTCACCCTCGGTGCCCCAGAAGGAAGCCTTCAGCCCAAGGATATAGTTGCTCCGACTTTGGATCTCGATCAATCATATGCCCCCCACTGCTCTATCTGCTGCCTCCATTGTGGATTACACTATAGTTGTGCATTCTATACACATATTTTCTATCGCCTTTCATGAAATTTCATTTTTTGTTGACTTATAGACACATTTAGGAAACCACTACATGTTTGAGTTTCTGTGAGTCATCGATCAACTTTGGTGACTACGATTGTGGGTTACATTGTAGTTGTGAATTATATAACCATATTTTCTATCGCCTTTCGAGGAATTTCATTTTTTGTTGACTTATAGACGCATTTAGGAAACCGTTGTGTTTGAGTTTCTGTGAGTCATCGATCAACTTTGATGACTACGATTATGGATTACAATGTAGTTGTGCATTCTATAAGCATATTTTCTATCGCCTTTCGAGAACCATCATTTTTTGGTGTGTTATAGCCACATTTACGAAACTGCTCATGTTTGAGTTGTTGTGGGCCATCAATCAACTTTGATGACTACGATTGTGGATTTACTTGTAGTTGTACATTTTGTACGAATATTTTTAATCGTATTTTACGAATCTTTAATTTTTGTTGAGTTACAGCCGCATTTGGGAAAACACTCGTATTTGAGTTTTCGTGGGCTATCAACTTTGGTGACTATGATTATAGATTACACTGTAGTTTTCCATTCTATATGTGTATTTTTTATCGCCTTTCCCGAAACTTCATTTTTTGTTGAGTTATAGCCGTATTTAGGAAACCACTTGAGTTTGAGTTTTCATCGGTCATCGATCCAACTTTGTTGACTATGCTTGTGGATTACACTATTGTTGAACATTCTATACGCGTATTTTCTATCACTTTTAGCGAACCTTCATTTTTTGTTCAATTATAGCCATATTTAGGAAACCACTCGTGTTTCAGTTTTCGTAGGTCATCGATCAACTTTGGTGACTACAATTGTGAATTGCACTGTAGCTGTCCATTCTATACACGTATTTTCTATCACCTTCTGTGAACCTTGACATTTTGTTGAGTTATAGGCGCATTTAGGAAACCACTTGTATTTGAATTTTCGTGGGCCATCGATCAATTTTGGTGACTATGATTATGGATTACACTATAGTTATTCATTATATACACGTATTTTCTATCGCCTTTCACGAACCTTCATTCTTTGTTGAGTTATGCCGCATTACGAAACCAGTCAAGTTTGAGTTTTTTTGGGCCATTAATCAACTTTGGTGGCTACGATTGTGGATTGTACTATATTTGTGCATTCTCTATGCATATTTTTAATCACCTTTGATGAACCTTCATTCTTTGTTTAATTATAGCCGCATTTAGGAAAACGCTCGTGTTTGAGTGTTCATGGGCCATCGATCCAACTTTGGTGACTACGATTGTAGATTGCATTATAGTTGTCCACTCTATTTGCGTATTTTCTATTGCCTTTCGCGAACCTTAAGTTTTTGGTGAGTTATAGCCGCATTCAGGAAACAACTCATGTTTGAGTTGTTATGGGCCATTATGAACTTTGGTGAATACGATTGTGGATTGTACTGTAGCTATGCATTCTGTATGCATATGTTTAATCGGCTTTCACAAACGTTGATTTTTTGTTGAGTTATAGCCACATTTAGGAAAACGCTTGTGGTTGAGTTTTCTTGGGCCATCGATCAACTTTGGTGACTAGGATTTTCATTACATTGTACTTTTGCATTCTATACGTGTATTTTCTATCAGCTTTCGCGAACCTTCACTTATCTTTGAGTTATCGTTTCAATTAGGAAACTACTCGTGTTTTAATTTTCGTGGGCCATCGATCAACTTTGGCGACTATGATTTTGGATTGCACTGTAGTTGTCCATTCTTTAGGTGTATTTTCTATCGCCTTTTTTGAACTTTCATTTTTTGTTGAGTTATAGCTACATTTGGGAAACCGGTCGCGCTTGAGTTTTCACGGACCATGAATCAACTTTGGTGACTACGAATGTGGATTGCATGGTAATTGTCCATTCTGTACATGTATTTTCTATTGCCTTTTGTGAACCTTCATATTTTATTGAGGTATAGTCACATTTAGGAAAATGCTCATGTTTGAATTTTCGTGGGCCATCAGTCTAAGTAGACCCAAATCGTCATTTTTTCGAAAAACTAATTTTTCACCAACATGTAAGAACCCCTCAAAAATTGAATCTACGAAACAATTTTTTTTTTGGAAAATTGAAAATATGGGTTTGATAGGTGTGTGCTAAAGAGACCTAGATCGTCTGTTTTCTGAAATTATTTGTTATTGAAAAAGATAGATTTTTTTGAAAAGATGTAACAGAGGCAAATTTTTTTAATCTTTTTATGAAAAATATGAAAAATGGGTTTTGTAGAGAATGTCGTTCTGAGAAAACCTAGATTGTCCTTTTTTCGAAAAGGTAATTTTTCACCAACATGCAAGAATCCCTCAAAAATAGAATCTATGAAACATTGTTTTTTGGAAAATCGAAAATATGGGTTTTGTAGGTGCTTGTGTGCTCAACAGACCAAGATCGTCCGGTTTTTGATAAAATAAGTTGTTCTTGAAAAAGACAGATTTTTTTGAAAAGTAGTAGTAGAGGTAACAGAGGTAAAAATTTTAAATCTTTTTTGAAAAATATGAGAAATGGGTTTTGTAGAGAATGTTATTCTAATTAGACGCAAATTGTCCTTTTTTTGAAAAGTTAATTTTTCACCAACATGCAAGAACCCCTCAAAAATAGAATCTACGAAACATTTTTTTTGGGAAAATTGAAATATGGATTTTATAGGTGTGCTAAAGAACCAGATCGCCCGTTGTTTGAAAAAATAAGTTGCTCTTGAAACATAGGATTTTTTGAAAATAGAATCGTTTACTAAAGAGAAGCAGATCGCCCGTTGTTTTAAAAAATAAGTTGCTCTTGAAAGATAGCATTTTTTGAAATGTAGAAGCAGTAGAGGCAAATATTTTGAATCTTGTTTATGAAAAATCTGAGAAATAAGTTTTGTAGAGAAGTCGTTCTGAGTAGACCCAGATCGTCCATTTTTTGAAAAACTAAATTTTCACCAACATGCAAGAACCCCTCAAAAAAACAATCTATGATACAATTTATTTTTGGGAAAATAAAAAATATGGGTTTTATAGGTGCTCATGTGCTGAAAGACCCAAATCGTCCATTGTTTGAAGAAATATTTTTTTCTTGGAAAAGATTGGTTTTTTTTTAAAAGTATAAGTAGTAGAGGTAATAGAGGAATTTTTTAAAAATCTTTTTAGGAAAAACTTGAGAAATGGGTTTTGTAGAGAATGTTATTATGATTAGACCCATATCGTCATTTTTTTGAAAAGCTAATTTTTCACCAACATGCAAAAACTCCTTAAAAATAGAATCCACAAAACAATTTGTTTTGGGAAAATCAAAATATGGGTTTTATAGGTGCTCGTGCGCTCAAGGGACCCAAATCGTTTGTTTTTTGAAAAAATAAGTTTTTTTGAAATAGAGATTGTTTTGAAAAGTAGAAGCAGTAGAAGTAACGAAGGCAAATTTTTTGAATTTTTTTGTGCAAAATATGAGAAATGAGTTTTGTAGAGAATGTCGTTTTGAGTAGACCCATATCCTCTTTTCGAAAAACTAGTTTTTCACCAACATGCAAGAACCCCTCAAAAATAGAATCTATGAAACAATTTTTTTTTGGGAAAATCGAAATATAGATTTATAGTTACTCTTTTGCTCAAGAGACCTTCATCATCCATTTTTTTTTTTTTAAGTTGTTCTTGAAAAAGATAGATTTTTCTGAAAAGTAGAAGCAGAAGAGGTAACAAAGGCAATTTTTTTGAATCTTTTTATGAAAAATATGATAAATGGGTTTTGTAGAGAATGTCGTTATGAGAAGACCCAGATCCTCCTTTTTTCGAAAAACTAATTTTTCACCAACATGCAAAAACCCTCTAAAAATTAGAATCTAGGAAACATTTTTTTTTGGTAAAATCGAAAATATGGGTTTTATAAGTGCCTGTGTGCTAAAAAGACCTAGACCGTTTGTTTTTTGAAAAAAATATTTGTTCTCCAAAAAGATAGACTTTTTTGAAAAGTAGATGAAGTAGAGATAAGAGAGACAAATTTTTTGAATCCTTTTATGAAAAATTTGGCAAATGGGTTTTGTAGAGAATGTCGTTCTGAGTAGACCCAGATCATCCTTTATTCGAAAAACTAAATTTTCACCAACATGCAAGAACCCTTCAAAAATAGAATCTATGCAACAATATTTTTTGGAAAAGCGAAAATATCAGTTTTATAGGTGTTTGTGTTATGAAGAGACTGAGATCGTCCATTTTTAAAAAAAATAAGTTCTTGAAAAAGATAGATATTTTTGAAAAGTAGAAGCAGTAGACGCAACAAAGGAAATTTTTTTGAATCCTTTTATGAAAAAGGGGATAAATGTGTTTTGTAGACAATGTCATTCTGAGTAGACTCAAATCGTCCTTTTTAAAACAAAACTAATATTTCACCAACATGCAATAACCCTTAAAAAATGGAATCTACGAAACAATTTTTTTTGGGAAAATTGAAAATATGGGTTTTATAGGTACTTGTGTCCTTAAGGGACCCAAATCATCTGAATTTTGAAAAAATAAGTTGTTCTTGAATAAGATAGATTTTTTTGAAAAGTAGAAGCTATGGAGGTAAAAAAGGCAAATTTTTTGAATCTTTTTATGAAAAATTTGAGAGATGGTTTTTGTAGAGAATGTCGATCTAAGTAGACCCAGATTGTCCTTTTGTCAAAAAACTAATTTTTCAACAACATGCAAAAACGCCTCAAAAATAGAATCTACAAAACAATTTCTTTTGGAAAAATTGAAATATGGTTTTTATAGGTGAGCGTGTGCTAAAGAGACCCAGATCGTTTGTTTTTTGAAAAATATAGTTTTATTTTTAAAAGTAGAAGCAATAGAGGTAACAAAGGTAAATCTTTTGAATCTTTTAATGAAAAATCTAAGAAATGGGTTTTGTAGAGAATGTCATTCTGAGTAGACCTAGATAAATAAACTAATTTTTCACCAACATGCAAGAACCCCTCAAAAATCGAATCTACGAAACAATTTTATTTGGGAAAATCAAAAATATGTGTTTTATAGGTGTTTGAGAGCTAAAGAGACGTAGATCATCCGTCTTTTTTTTTAAATAAGTTGTTTTTGAAAAAGATAGTTTTTTTTTTAAAGTAGAAGCAGTAGAGATACAGAGGCAAACTTTTTGAATCTTTTTATGAAAAATCTGAGAAATGGGTTTTGTAGACAATGTTGTTATGAATAGACTCAGATTGTCATTTTTTCGAAAAACTTATTTTTCACCAACATGCAAGAACCCCTCAAAAATAGAATCTACGAAACATTTTTTTTGGGAAAACAAAAAATATGGGTTTTATAGGTACTCATGTGCTAAAGAGACCCAGATCTTCCATTCTTTGACAAAAAAAAGTTGTTCTTGAAAAAGATAAATATTTTTGAAAAGTAGAAGCAGTAGAGGTAACAAAAGCAATTTTTTTGAATCTTTTTATGAAAAATCTAAGCAATGGGTTTTGTAGAGAATGTCGTTCTGAATAGACCTAGATCATCCTTTTTTCAAAAAACTAATTTTTCACAAACATACAAGAACCCCTCAAAAATAGAAACCATAAAACAATTTTTTTGGGAAAATCAAAATATGGGTTTTATAGGTGCTCAAGTGCTAAAGAGACCCTAATCGCCCATTTTTTGACAAAAAAAGTTGTTTTTGAAAAAGATAGATTTTTTTTTTAAAGTAGTAGAGGTACAAAGGCATATGTTTTCAATATTTTTATGAAAATTTTGAGAAATGGGTTTTGTAGAGAATGTCGTTCTAGGTAAACCCAGATCTTCCTTTTTTCAAAAAACTAATTTTTCACCAACATGCAAGAACCCCTCATAAATAGAATCCATGAAACAATATTGTTTTGGAAAATTGAAACATGGGTTTTATTGGTGCTCTCGTATGCTAAAGAGTCCCAGATCGTCTGTTTTTTGAAAAAATAAGTTGTTTTTGAAAAACATAGATTTTTTTGAGGAGTAGAAGGAGTAGAGGTAACAAAAAACAATTGAAGGTTCGTGAAAGGTGATTAAAAATATGCATACAAAATGCACAACCATCGTACAAGTACAATGTAATCCATTATCATAGTCACCAAAGTTGATTGATGGCACATAAAAAATCAAACTTGAGCGGTTTCCTAAATGTGTCTATAACTCAACAAAAAATGAAATTTTGTGAAAGTCAATTAAAAATGTGTACAAAATGCACAACTATAGTACAATCCATAATTGTAGTCACGAAAGATGATTTATAGCCCAAAAAAATCTGAAACATGAGGGGTTTCTGAATTGCGGTTATAACTCAACAAAAAATGAAGGTTCACGAAAGGTTATATAAAAAATGTATATAGAAAATTAGTGTTCATAATGCACAACTATAGTGTAATCCACAAGCGTACTCACCAAAATTGATCAATGGCCCACGAAAACTCAAACTCGAGCGGTTTCCTAAGTGCGACTATAACTCAACGAAAAATGAAGTTTTGTGAAAAGAAAATAAAAATATGCATACAGTATACACAACTACAATACAGGCCACTATCGTACTCACCAAAGTTAATCGCTGGCCCACAAAAACTCAAACACAAGCAGTTTCCTAAATTCGGCTATAACTTAACAAAAATTGAAGGTTCATGAAAGGCAATAGAAAGTACACTTAGAGAATGGACAATTATAGTGCAATACACAATCGTAGTCACCAAAGTTGATCGATGGCCCAAGAAAACACAAATATGAGTGATTTCTTAATCTCAAGTATAACTCAATAAAAAATGAAGGTTCGTGAAAGGCGATAGAAAATATGCGCATAAAAAATAGAACTACAATATATTTCACAAACGTAGTCACCAAAGTTGATCGATTTCCCATGACAACTCAAACTCGACCAATTTCCTAAAAGGTTTTTGAAAGGTGATAGAAAATACACATACAAAATGGACAACTACAGTGCAATCCACAAGCGTAGTCACCAACATTGATCGATGGCCTACAAAAGCTCAAACTTGAGCAGTTTCCTAAATGCAGCTATAATTGAACAAAAGAAGAAAGTTTGCCAAAGGTGATAGAAAATACATGTATAGAATGGACAACTACAATGCAATCCACAATCGTAGACACCAAAGTTGATCGATGGCCCACAAAAACTCAGACACGAGCGGTTTCCTAAGTGCGGCTATAACTCAACGAAAAAGGAAGGTTCACGTAAGGCGATAGAAAATACACATATAGAATGTACAACCATAGTGTAATCCACAATCTTAGTCACCAAAAATGATTCATGGCCCAAAAAAATTCAACCATGAAAGGTTAACTAAATGCAGCTATAACTCAAAAAAAATTGAAGGTTCACGAAAAGTGATAGAAAATATGTGTATAGAATGCGCATCTACTGTCTAATCCACAATCATAGTCGCCAAAGCTAATAGATGGCCCACAAAAGCTCAAACATGAGCATTTTCCTAAATAAGGCTATAAGTCAACAAAAAATGAAGGTTCGTTAAAGGCGATAGAAAATACGCGTACAAAATGGACAAGGACAGTGCAATCCACAATTGTAGTCACCAAAGTTGATCGATGGACCACAAAACCTCAAACATGAGCAGTTTGCTAAGTGCGGCTATAACTCAACTAAAGATCAAGATTCACAAAAGGTGAAAGAAAATATGTGTATAGAATGTGCATCTACTGTCTAATCCACAATCATAGTCACCAAAGCTGATAAATGGCCCACAAAAACTCAAACATGAGCATTTTCTTAAATATGGCTATAACTCAACAAAAAATGAAGGTTCGTGGAAGGCGATAGAAAATACGCGTACAAAATAGACAAAGATAGTGCAATCCACAATTGTAGTCACCAAAGTTTATCGGTGGCCCATGAAAACTCAAACACGAGTGGTTTCCTAAGTGCAGTTGTAGCTCAACAGAAAATGAAGGTTCACGAAATGTGATAGAAAATACACGTATAGAATGGACAACTACAGTGTAATCCACAATCATAGTAACCAACATTGATTGATGGCCCACGAAATCTCAAACTCGAATGGTCACCAAAGTTGATCGGCCCACGAAAAACTCAAACACCAGCGGTTTCCTAAATGCGGCTATAACTCAATAAAAAATTAAGGTTCCAGAAAGGCCATAGAAAATACACGTACAAAATAGACAACTACTTGCAATCCACAATCGTAGTCACCAAAGTTGATCAATGGCTCATGAAAACACAAACATGAGCGGTTTCCTAAGTGCAGCTATAACTCAACAAAAAAAGAAGGTTCACAAAAGGCGATAGAAAATACATGTGTCGAATACACAATTATAGTGTAATCCACTATCGTAGTCACCAAAGTTGATCGATGGCCCACAAAAACTCAAACACAAGTGTTTTCCTAAATGTGGCTATAAGTCAACAAAAAATGAAGGTTTGAAAGGCGATAGAAAATATGTGTATACAATGCACAACTAGTGTGTAATCCACAAGCATAGTCACCATAGTTTATCGATACCCCACAAAAACTAAAACACGGGGGGTTTCCTAAATGCGGCTATAACTCAACAAAAATAAAGCTTCACAAAAGGTGATAGAAAATTGGCGTTCATAATGGACCACTATAGTGCAATCCACAATCGTAGTTACCAAGGCTGATTGAAGGCCCATGAAAACACAAACACGAGCGATTTCGTAAATGCGGCTATAACTCATGAAAAGATGATGGTTGACAAAAAGTGATAGAAAACACATGTAGAAAATGGACAACTACAGTGCAATAAACAATTGTAGTCACTAAAGTTGATAGATGGCCCAAGAAAACTCAAACTCGTGCGTTTTCCTAAATGAGGCTATAACTCAACAAAAAATGAAGGTTCGTGAAAGACGATTAAAAATATACGTACAAAATGCCGAAATGCAGTACAATCCACAATCGTAGTCACCAAAGTTGATCGATGGCCCAAAAAAACTCAAACATGAGCATTTTTTTAAATGCGGCTATAACTCAATAAAAAATAAAGGTTCAATGAGATTAAAAATATGTGTACAAAATGCACAACTATAGTGCAATCCAGAATCTTAGTCATGAAACTTGATCGATGGCCCACGAAAACTCAAACTCGAGTAGTTTCTTCAATGCGAGTATAACTCAACAAAAAAAGAAAGTTCACGAAAGACTAGAAAATGCATGTACAGAATGGACAACTACAGTGCAATCCAAAATCGTAGTCACAAAAGTTGATTGATGGCCCACAAAAACTCAAACACGGGTAGTTTCCTAAGTGTAGCTATAACTAAAAGAAAAATGAAGGTTCGTAAAAGGCGATAGAAAATACATATATAGAATGGACAATTAGAGTGTAATCCACAATCATAGTCACCAAAGTTGATCAATGGCCGACAAAAAACTCAAACACGAGCGATTTCCTAAATTAACTCAACAAAAAATGAAGGTTCATGAAAGGCGATTAAAAATATGCATTCAAAATGCATAACTATAGTGCAATCCACAATCGTAGTCACCAAAGTTTATCGATAGCCCATGAAAACTCAACCACGAGCGATTTCCTAAATGCGGCTATAACTCAACAAAAAATGAAGGTTCGTGAAAGACAATAGAAAATATGTATATAGAATGCACAAATACGGTGTAATCCACAAGCGTAGTCATGAAAGTTGATCGACAGGCCATGTAAACTCAAACACAAGCGGTTTCCTAAATGCGGCTATAACTAAACAAAAAATGAAGGTTCGTGAAAGGTGATTAAAAATATGCGTACAAAATGCACAACTAGAGTACAATCCACAATCGTAGTCACCAAAGTTGATCAATGGCTCACAAAAATCAAACTCGAGTTGTTTCCTAAATGTGGCTATAACTCAACAAAAAGTGAAGTTTCACGAAAGACAATAGAAAATAGGCATATAAAATGCACAAATATAGTGTAATCCACAAGCATGTTGGTGAAAAATTAGTTTTTCAAAAAAAGGACGAGTTGAGTCTACTCAAAATGACATTATCTAAAAAACCCATCTCTCAGATATTTGATAAAAATATTCAAAAAATTTGCCTCTATTAACTCTACTGCTTCTACTTTTCAAATAAAACATCTTTTTCAAGAACAAATTATTTTTAAAAAAAACGAATGATCTGGGTCTCTTTAGCTCTCAAGCACGTATAAAACCCATAATTTTGATTTTCCCAAATAAAATTGTTTCGTAGATTCGACTTTTGAGGGGTTCTTGCATGTTGGTGAAAAATTAGTTTTTCAAAAAAATGACAATCTGGTTCTACTCAGAACGACATTATTCTCTACAAAACCCATTTCTCAGATTTTTCATTAAAAAAATTGAAAATTTTTGCCTCTACTAGCTCTAGTGCTTCTACTTTTCAAAAAAAAAAATCATTTTCAGGAAAAAACATATTTTTTCAAAAAGTGGACGATTTGGGTCTCTTCAGCACACGAGCACCTATAAAACCGATATTTTTTATTTTCCCGAAAAAAAATGTTTCGTAGATTCTATTTTTGAGGGGTTCTTGCATGTTGGTGAAAAGTAAGATTTTTGAAGAGAGGATGATCTAGGTCTACTCAGAACGACTTTCTTTACAAAACCCATTTCTCAGATATTTCAAAAAAAGATTCAAAAAATTTGCCTCTTACATCTACTACTTCTACTTTTCAAAAAAAGTCTATCTTTTTCAAAAACAACTTATTTTTTTAAAAAACGGATGATCTGGGTGTCTTTAGCTCTCGAGAACCTATAAAACCCATATTTTTTTATTTTCACAAATAAAATTATTTCGTCGATTCAATTTTTGAGGGGTTCTTGCATGTTGGTGAAAATTTGGGTTTTCAAAAAAAAAAATTTGGGTCTACTCAGAACGAAATTCTCTACAAAAACCATTTCTTAGATGTTTCATAGAGAGGTTCAAAAAATTTATCTCTGTTACCTCTACTGCTTCTACTATTAAAAAAAAATAAACAATTTGGGTTTCTTTAGCACACGAGCACCTATAAAAACCATATATCAATTTTTCGAAAAAAAAAAAATTCATAGATTTTTTTTTGAGGGGTTCTTGTATTTTGGTGAGATATTAGTTTTTTTGAAAAAAAGGACGATATGGGTCTACTCAGAATGACATTGTCTACAAAACCCATTTATTCCATTTTTCATAAAAAAATTCAAAAAAATTTCCTATGTTCCGTCTATTGTTTCTACTTCAAAAAAAAATCTATCTTTTTCAAAAAATGGACGATCTAGGTCTCTTTAGCACACAAACGCCTATAAAACTAATATTTTTGATTTGCAAAAAAAAATTGTTTCGTAGATTCTATTATTGAGGGGTTCTTGGATGTTGGTGAAAAATTAGTTTTCCGCAAAAAGGACGAGCTGGGTCTACTCAGAACGACATTCTCTACAAATCCCATTTGTCAGATTTTTCATAAAAAGATTCAAAAAAATTGTATTTGTTATCTCTATTGCGTCTACTTTTCAAAGAAAACTATCTTTTTAAAGAACAAATTTTTTTTTCAAAAAATAGACGATCTGGGTCATTTTAGCACATGGGCACCTATATAAAACCCATATTTTCAATTTTCCAAAAAAAAGTTATTTCCTAGATTCTATTTTTGAGGGGTTTTTGCATGTTGGTGAAAACGTAGTTTTTTGATAAAAGGACGATCTGGGTCTTCTCAGAACGACATTCTCAAATTTTTCATAGAAGGATTCAAAAAAATTGCCTCTATTATGTCTACTAATTCTACTTTTGAAAAAATCTATCTTTTTCAAAAATAACTTTTTTTTAAAAGAAACAAACGATCAGGGTCTCTTGAGCACATGACCAACTATAAAACCCGTATTTTGATTTTTCCCAAAAAAAAATTGTTTCATAGATTCTATTTTTGAGGGGTTCTTGCATGTTGGTGAAAAATTAGTTTTTCGAAAAAAGCATGATATGGGTCTACTCAAAACGACATTCTCTACAATACTCATTTCTCATATTTTTCAAAAAAAGATTCAAAATTTTTGCCTCTGTTACCTCTATTGCTTCTACTTTTCAAAAAAAAATTTGTTTCAAGAACAACTTATTTTTCAAAAAATAGAAATGTGGGTCTCTTGAGCACACGAGCACGTATAAAACCCATATTTCAATTTTCAAAAAAAAGATGATATGGGTCTAATCATATTAACATTCTCTACAAAATCTATTACTCAGATTTTTCATAGAAAGATTTAAAAGAATTTCCTCTATTACCTCTCCTACTTCTACTTTTAAAAAAAAAAAAAGATGATTTGGGTCTTTCAGCACATGAGCACCTTATAAAACCCATATTTTTGATTTTCCCAAAAATAAATTGTATCGTAGATTGTATTTTTGAGGGGTTCTTGCCTGTTGGGGAAAATTGAGTATTTCAAAAAATGGATGATCTGGGTCTACTCAAAATGACTCTACAAAACTCATTTCTCAAATTTTTCATAAAAGGATTCAAAAAAATTGCCTCTATTGCCTATATTGCCCCTACTACTTCTACATTTCAAAAAAATTACTTTTTCAAAAGCAACTTATTTTCGAAAACATTGGACGATCCGGTTCTCTTTAGCACACGAGGCCCAGGAAAACTCAACCACGAGCGTTTTCATAAATGTGGCTATAACTCAATAAAAAATGAAGGTTCACGAGAGGCAATTCAAAATATGCGTACAAAATGCACAACTACAGTACAATCCAGAATCGTATTCACCAAAGTTGATCGATGGCCCAAAAAAACTCAAACATGAGCGGTTTCCTAAATGCGGCTATAACTCAACAAAAAATGAAGGTTTGGGAAACGTGATAGAAAATACAATGGACAACTATAATACAATCCACAATCATAGTCACCAAAGTTGACGATGGCCTATAAAAACTCAAACACGAGCGTTTTCCTAAATGCACTATAACTAAACAAAAAATGAAGGTTCGTGAAAGGCGATTAAAAAAATGTGTAGAGAATGAACAACTATAGTACAATCCACAATCGTAGTCACCAAAGTTGATTGATGGCCCAGAAAAACTCAAACATGAGCGGTTTCCTAAATGCGGGTATATTTTTTTGGAAAATCGAAACATGGGTTTTATAGGTTCTCGTATGTTAAAGAGTCTTAGATCGTCCGTTTTTTGAAAAAATAAGTTGTTTTTGAAAAACATAGATTTTTTTGAGTAGAAGCAGTAGAGGTAACAAAAGCAAATATTTTGAATCTTTCTATGAAAAATATGAGAAATTGGTTTTGTAGAGACTCTCGTTCTGAGTAGACCCATATTGTCCTTTTTTCGAAAAACTAAATTTTCATCAACATGCAAGAACCTTTCAAAAATAGTATGTATGAAAGAATATTTTTTGGGAAATTCAAAAATATGGGTTTTATAGATGATCATGTTGTAAAGAGACACAAATTGTTTGTTTGTTTTTTTTTTTTAAAGTTGTTCTTGAAAAAGATAGATTTTTTTGAAAAGCAAAAGCAGTAGAGTTAACAGAGGCAATTTTTTTGAATTTTCTATGAAAAATCCTATACACGTGTATAAAACCTATATTTTCAATTTTCCCAAAAATATTTGTTGAGTTATAAGCCCACTTAGTAAAACGCTCGTGTTTGAGTTTGCGTGGGCCATCGATCAAATTTGGTGACTATGATTGTGGATTATATTGTAGTTGTGCATTCTATACGCGAATTTTCTATCGCCTTTCACGAACCTTCATTTTCGTTTAGTTATAGCCGCACTTAGGAAACTGCTTGCGTTTGAGTTTTCGTGGGCCATCGATCAACTTTGGTGACTGCGATTGTGGATTGCACTGTAATTGTCCATTCTATACGCAGATTTTCTATCGCCTTTTGTGAACCTTCATTTTAGGTTGAGTTATAGCCGCATTTAGTAAACCACTCGAGTTTGACTTTTCATGGGCCATCGACTAAATTTGGTGACTACGCTTGTGCATTACACTATAATTGTGCATTCTATATGTGTATTTTCTATCGCCTTTTGCGAACCTTCATTTTTTGTTGAGTTATATCACATTTAGGAAGCTGCTCATGTGTTGATTTTTGTGGGCTATCGACCAACTTTGGTACCTTCGATTGTGGATTGTACTATAGTTGTGCATTCTCTATGCATATTTTTAATCACCTTCCACAAACCTTTATTTTTTGTTGAGTTATAATTTAGGAAAACACTCATGTTTGAGTTTTCATGGGTTATCGATCAACTTTGGTGACTACGATTGTGGATTGCACTGTAGTTGTCCATTTTGTATGTGTATTTTTATTCACCTTTTGTGAACCTTCATTTTTTGTTGAATTATAGCCATATTGAGGAAACTGCTCGTATTTGAGTTTTCGTGGGCCATCGATCAAGTTTACTGACTACGATTGTGGATTACACTGTAGTTGTTCATTCTATACGCGTATTTTCTATTGCCTTTTGTGAACCTTCACTTTTTCTTGAGTTATAGTTGCTTTTAGGAAATTGCTGATGTTTTAGGTTTTTGTGGGTTATCAATCAACTTTGGTGACTACAATTCTGGATTGTACTATAGTTGTGCATTCTGTACACATATTTTTAGTTGCCTTTCATGAGCCTTCATTTTTTGTTGAGTTATTGTCACATTTAGGAAAACACTCGTGTTTGAGTTTTCGTGGGCCATCGACGAACTTTGGTGACTACGATTGCCGATTGCACTGTAGTTGTCCATTTTGTACACGTATTTTCTGTCACCTTTTGTGAACCTTCATATTATGTTAAGTTATAGCCGTATTTAGAAAACTGCTCATGTTTGAGAATTCGTGGGCCATCGATCAACTTTGGTGACTACGATTTTGGATTGCATTGTAGTTATGTATTATGAATGTTAATTTTCTATCGCCTTTCGAAAAACTTCATTTTTTTTTTAGTTATAGCCCTATTTAGCAAACCACTTGTGTTTGTGTTTTTGTGGGACATCGATTAACTTTTGTGACTACGCTTCTGGATTACATTGTAGTTGTGCATTCTATACGCGTATTTTCTATTGCTTTTCGTGATCCTTCATTTTTTTTTGAGTTTTTGTGGGCCATCAATCAACTTTGGTGACTACAATTGTGGATTGTATTGTAGTTGTGCATTCTATACGCATGGTTTTAATCGTTTTTAACAAAGCTTCATTTTTGTTGAGTTATAGCCACATTTAGGAAAATGCTCATGTTTCAGTTTTTCTTGGGCCATCAATCAACTTTGGTGACTACAATTGTGGATTGTATTGTAGTTATGCATTCTATACGCATATTTTTAATCATTTTTCACGAAGCTTCATTTTTGTTGAGTTATAGCCGCAATTAGGAAAATGCTCAGTTTTCAATTTTTTTTGGGCCATCAATCAACTTTTATTATTATGGTTGTCAACTACACTGTAGTTGTGCATTCTATACACATATTTTTTATCGCCTTTTGTGAACCTTCATTTTTCATTGAGTTATAGCCACACTTAGGAAATCTCTTGTGTTTGAGTTTTTCATGGGCCATCGATCAACTTTGGTGACTATGATTGTAGTAGTTGTCCATTATATACATGTATTTTCTATCGCATTTTGTGAACCTTCATTTTTCATTGAGTTATAGCTGCATGTAGAGAACCACTCGAGTTTGAGTTTTCATGGGCGATCGATAAACGTTAGCGACTATGATTATGGATTACACTGTATTTCTGCATTCTACACATATTTTTTATCGCCTTTCGTGAACCTTCATTTTTGTTGAGTTATAGCCACATTTGGGAAATCGCTCATGTTTGAGTTTTTCTGGGCCATCAATCAACTTTGGTGACCAAGATTGTGGATTGTACCATATTGTTCTACATTCTATATGTATATTTTTAAATGTCTTTCACGAACATTCAATATTTGTTGAGTTATAGCTACATTTAGGAAAACCCTTGTGTTTGAGTTTTCGTGGGCGATTCATCAACTTTGATGACTACAATTGTGGATTGTACTATAGTTTTGCATTATGTATGCATATTTTTAATCGCCTTTCACGAACCTTCATTTTTCTCATTATAGCCACTTTGAGGAAACCGCTCGTGTTTGAATTTTCATGGGCCATCGATCAACTTTCGTTACTATGATTATGGATTACACTGTAGTTGTGCATTCTATATGCATATTTTCTATTGCCTTTTGCAAACCTTCATTTTTTGTTGAGTTATAGCTATATTTAGGAAACCGCTTGAGTTTGAGTTATGCAATGTACTTGTGCATTATGAACACTAATTTTCTACCGCCTTTCGTGAACATTCATTTTTTGTTGAGTTGTGGCCATATTTTTTAAATCAACCAACTTTGGTGACTACACTTGTGGATTAAACTTTAGTCATGCATTCTATGCATGTATTTTCTATTTCCTTTCGCGTATCTTCATTTTTCTTTGAGTTATAGCCACATTTAGGAAACCGCTCTTGTTTGGGTTTTTTCGGGGCGATCGATCAACTTTGGTGACTACGATTGTGGATTATATTGTAGTTGGGCATTGTATACACATATTTTCTATCGTCTTTCGTGAAACTTCATTTTTTCTTTAGTTATAGCTGCATTTAGGAAACTGCTCATGTTTGAGTTTTTGTGGGCCATCAATCAACTTTGGTGACTAAGATTGTGGATAGTATTCTAGTTGTGCATTCCTTACGCATATTTTTAATTGCTTTTCACAAACCTTAATTTTTTGTTGAGTTATAGCCGCATTTCGGAAACGCTCGTATTTGAATTTTCATGGGCCATTTATCAACATTGGTGTCTACGCTTGTGGATTAAATTGTAGTTGTGCATTGTATACATGTATTTTCTATCACCTTTCTATCACCTTCATTTTTTGTCTCATTATAGACGCATTTGGGAAATCGCTCGTGTTTGAATTTTCGTCGGCCATTAGTCAACTTTGTTGGCTATGATTGTGAATTACATAGTAGTTGTGCATTATGAATGCTAATTATCTATTGCCTTTCCCAAACCATTTGTTTTTTGTTGAGTTGTAGCCATAATTAGATAATTGCGTGTGTTTGAGTTTTTGTGGGCCATCGATCAACTTTTGTGACTACGCTTGTGGATTACACTGTAGTTGTGCATTCTACACGTGTATTTTCCATCACCTATAATGAACCTTGGTTTTTTGTAGAGTTACAACCCCATTTAGAAAACCGCTAATGTTTAAGCTTTTGTTGCCAATTAATCAAATTTGGTGACTATGATGGTGGATTGTAGTTTAGTTGTTTTGTACGCATATTTTTAATCGCCTTTCACAAACCTTCATTTTTTGTTGAATTATAGCCGCATTTAGGAAAATACTCATTTTTGAGTTTTTGTGGGACATCAATCAACTTTGGTGACAAGCATTGAGGATTACAATATAGTTGTGCATTCTATACGCGTATTTTCTATCGGCTTTCATGAACCTTCATTTTTTCTTTAGCTATAGCTGCACTTAGGAATATGCTCGTGCTTGAGTTTTTGTAGGCCATCGATCAAATTTGGTGACTACAATTGTCGATTATACTTTTGTTATACATTCTATATGCATATTTTCTATTGGATTTTGCAAACCTTCTTTTTTCATTGAGTTATAGCTGCACTTAGGAATCTGCTCGTGTTTTAGGTTTTTTGGTCCATTGATGAACTTTGGTGACCACGATTGTGGATTACACTATAGTTGTGCATTCTATATGCATATTTTCTATCGCCTTTCGTGAACCTTCATTTTTTATTGAGTTATAGCCACATTCAGGAAAACTATTCCTGTTTGAGTTTTTGTGGGTCATCGATAAATTTTGGTGACTGCGGTTGTGGATTAGACTACAGTTGTGGACTCTATACGTGTGTTTTCTATCTCCTTTTACGAACCTTCATTTATTTTTAACCTATAGCCGCATTTCAGAAACCACTCATGTTTGAGTTTTTGTGGGCCATCAATCAACTTTGGTGACTACAATTGTGGACTATAGTGTAGTTGTGCATTCTACACTAATATTTTCAATCGCCTTTCATGAACCTTCATTTTTTGTTGAGTATAACTGCATTTAGGAAATCACTTGTGTTTGAGTTTTCGTGGGCTGTTGATCAAATTGCTGACAACCATTGTGGATTACAGTATAGTTTGGCATTCTATACACATATTT
Source organism: Sequoia sempervirens (assembly GCA_007258455.2). Classification (NCBI taxonomy): domain Eukaryota; kingdom Viridiplantae; phylum Streptophyta; class Pinopsida; order Cupressales; family Cupressaceae; genus Sequoia; species Sequoia sempervirens. Next base: position 18,549,572 of record VDFB02000001.1, read on the forward strand.
TCTATCGGCTTTTGTGAACCTTCATGTTTCATTGAGTTATAGCCGCACTTAGGAATCTGCTCGTGTTTGAGTTTTCGTGGCTCATCGATCAACTTTGGTGACTATGCTATGGATTACACTATAGTTGTGCATTTTATATGCATATTTTCTATGACCTTTCGCTAACCTTCATTTTCTATTGAGTTATAGCTGAACTTGGGAAACCACTTGTGTTTGAGTTTTTGTGGGCCATTGATCAATTTTGGTGACTATGATTATGGATTACACTATAGTTGTGCATTCTTTACATGTCTTTTCTATCAACTTTTTCGTACCTTCATTTTTTGTTCAGTTATAGTTGCTTTTGGGAAAATGCTCGTGTTTGAGTTTTCATGGGACATCAATCAACTTTGGTGTCTTCGATTGTATTTTACACTGTAGTTGTGCATTCTATATGCAAATTTTCTATCACCTTTTGCGAACCTTCTTTTTTCGTTGAGTTATATCTGCATTTAGGAAACCACTTGTGTTTGAGTTTTCGTGGGCCATATATCAACTTTGGTGACTAGAATTATGGATTGCACTATAGTTTTCCATTCTTTACACATATTTTCTATCGCATTTCGTGAACCTTTGTTTTTTTTTAGTTAGAGCCGCAATTTGGAAGTATGAGTTTTTTTAGGCCATTGATCAACTTTGGTGACTACGATTGTGGATTATACTCTAGTTTTGCATTTTGTACCCATATTTTTAATCACCTAATAGGAACCTTCATTTTTTATTTAATTATAGCCGCATTTAGGAAAATGCTCATCTTTGAGTTTTCGTGGGGTGTCGATCAACTTTGGTGACTACGATTGTGGATTGCATTGTATTTGTTCATTTTCTATGCATATTTTTGAGCATTTTTTGTGAGTACGATTGTGGACTACAATATATTTGTGCATTCTTTACGTATATTTTATAACGCCTTTCGCGAACCTTCATTTTTCATCGAGTTATAACTGCACTTAGGAAACTGCTCGTGTTGGAGTTGTCGTGGGTGATCAAGTTTGGTGACTATGATTATGGATTGCACTGTAGTTTTGCACTCTATACACATATTTTCTGTCACCTTTCGCAAACCTTCATTTTTTGTTTAGTTATATATAGCTGATATCAGCAAATTACTGATGTTTGAGTCTTTGTCGGCTATAACTCAACAAAAAATGAAGGTTCACAAAAGCTGATAGAAAGTACAAGTATAGAATGAACAAGAACAGTGCAATCCATAATTGTAGTCACCAAAGTTGATTGATGGTCCATGAAAACTCAAACATGACTTGTTTCCTAAGTGTGTCTATAACTCAACGAAAAGGGAAGCTTCCTGGAAGGCGATAGAAAATATGCGTATAGAATGCACAAGAACAATGTCGTCTACAATTTTAGTTACCAAAGTTGATCGATGGCCCACAAAATCTCAAACATGAGCGGTTTCTAAAATGCTGTTATATCTCAATAAAAAATGAAGGTTTGCGCAAGGCGATAGCAATTTCGTGTATAGAATGCACAAATACGTGTCATTTACAATCGTAGTCACCAAAACTGATTGAAAATATGCATACAAAATGGACAACTATAGTGCAATCCAAATCGTAGTCACCAAAGTTGATGAATGGCCTACGAAAAGTAAAAAAACATGGAGTTTCCTAAGTGCGGATATAACTCAATTAAAATTGAAGGTTCATGTAAGGCTATAAAAAATATGTATATAGAATGGAAAACTATAGTGTAATCCACAATTGTAATCACCAAAGTTGATCGATGCCCGAAAAAAACTCAAGCATGAATGGTTTCATAAATGCGGCTATAACTCAACAAACAATTAAGGTTCTTGATAGGAAATATAAAATTACCGTTTATAGTGCACAACTATAGTGCAGTGCACAATTGTGGTCACCAAAATTGATCAATGGCCCACAAAAACTCAAACACGAGCGGTTTCCTAAATGTGGCTATAACTCAACAAAAAATGAAGGTTTGCGAAGGGCAAAACAAAATACACGTACATAATGGACGACTAATGTACATTCCACATTAGTAGTCCCCAAAGTTGATCGATGGCCCATGAGAAGTCAAACAAAAGCGGTTTCCTAAGTGCATCTATAACTAAACGAAAAATGAAGGTTCGCGAAAGGTGATAGAAAATATATGTATAGAATGCACAACTATAGTGTAGTCCACAATCGTACTCACAAAAGTTGATCGATGGCCGATGAAAACTAAAACACGAGCGGTTTCTTAAGTGTGGCTATAGGAAATACATGTATGTAATGCCCAACTACAGTACAACCCATAATCGTAATCACCAAACTTGATTGATGGCCCACAAAAATTCTAACATGTGTCGTTTCCTAAATGCAGTTACAACTCGAGAAAAAATGAAGGTTCATGAAAGTCAATGGAAAATATGGATATAGAATGCACAACTGCAATGTTATCCACAAGCGTAGTCACCAAATTTGATCGATGGCCCACAAAAACTCAACAATGAACGGTTTCCTAAATGCGGCTATAAGTCAACAAAAACTAAAGGTTCACAAAAGGATATAGAAAATTAGCGTTCATAATGCACAACTACAGTGCAATCAACAATCGTAGTCAATAAGTTGATCAATGGCCCACGAAAACTCAAACAAGAGCGGTTTCATAAATGCGGCTATAACTGAACAAAAAATGAAGGTTCACGAAAAACGGTAGAAAATACTTGTACAGAATGGACAAGCACAGTGCAATCCACAATTGTAGTCACCAAAGTTGATCAATGCCCAATGAAAATTCAAACACGAGTGTTTTGATATATATGGCTATAACTCAACAAAAAGGGAACGTTATTGAAAGGTGATTAAAAAAATGTATAGAGAATGCACAACTACAGTACAATCCACAATCGTAGTCACCAAAGTTGATCGATGGCCTAAAAAAACTCAACAAAAAATGAAGGTTCGTGAAAGGTAATAGAAAATACGGGTATAAAATGCCCAACTACAGTCTTATCCACAAGCGTAGTCACCAAAGTTGATCGATGGTACACTCATACAAAATGGTAAACTATAGTGCAACCCACAATTGTAGTGACCAAAGTTGATCGATGGGACATGAAAAATCAAACACGAGGGGCTTCCTCAACGGTGATGTAAATCAACAAAAAATCAAGGTTCACGAAAGGCCATTGAAAATACGCGTACAAAATGGACAACTACAATGCAATGACAATGCTAGTCACTAAAGTCTATTGATGGCTCACAAAAACTCAAACACGAGTGTTTTCCTATATGCGGCTATAACTCAACAAAAAATGAAGTTTCAAGAAAGGGGATAGAAAATACACGTATAGAATGCACAACTACACTGTATTCCACAAGCGTATTCACCAAAGTTGATTGATGGCCCACAAAAACTCAAACTCGAGTAGTTTCCTAAATGCATTATAACTCAACAAAAAATGAAGGTTCACTAAAGGCGATAAACTTTGGTGACTAAGATTGTAGATTGTAGTATAATTAAGCATTTTGTATGCATATCTTTAATCGCCTCTCATGAAAATTCATTTTTTTTAGGGTTATAGCCACTTTTAGGAAAACGCTCTTGTTTCAATTTTCGTAGGCCATCTATCAACTTCAGTGACTATAGTGTAATCGACAATTGTAGTAACCAAATTTGGTCAATGGCCCACAAAAACTCAAACATGAGTGGTTTCCTAAGTGCGGCTATAACTCAACGAAAAATGAGGGTTCGCAAAAGGTGATAGAAAATATGCGTATAGAATACACAACTACAGTGTAATCCACAATCGTAGTCGCCAAAAGTGATCGATGGCCGACGAAAACTCTAATACAAGCATTTTCCTAAATGCAGATATAACTCAACAAAAAATGAAGGTTCACGAAATCCAATAGAAAATACATGTATAGAATGGACAACTACAGTGTAATCCAGAATCGTAGTGACCAAAGTTGATCGATGGCCCACAAAAACTCAAACACGAGCGGTTTCCTAAATGCAGCTATAACTCAACGAAAAATAAAGGTTCACAAAAGGCGATATAAAATACGCATACAGATTGGACAACTATAGTGCAATCCATAATCGTAGGCACCGATGTTGATCGATGGCCCACAAAAACTAAAATACGAGCGGTTTCTTAAATACGGCTATAACTCAACAAAAAATGAAGGTTTTGTGAAAAGCAATTAAAAATATGCGTACAAAATGCATAACTATAGTACAATTCCCAATCATAGTGACCCAAGTTGATCAAAGGCCCAGGAAAGCTCAAACACGAGAGGTTTCCTAAATGCAGCTATAACTAAATAAAAAATGAAGATTTGCGATAGGAGATAGAAAATACGTGTACAAAATGGACAACTACAATAATCGTATTCACCAAAGTTGATCCATGGCCTACGAAAACTCAAAAATGACCAGTTTCTGAAGTGCAGCTATAACTCAATGAAAATGAAAGTTCGCGGAAGGCGATAGAAAATACGCGTATAGAATGAACAACTATAGTATAATCCAAAATCGTAGTGACCAATGTTGATTGATGGTCCATGAAAACTCAAACATGAGCATTTTCCTAAGTGTGACTATAACTGAACAAATAAGGAAAGTTCACGTACGACGATAGAAAATACGTGTATAGAATGCACAACTACAATTTAATGTACAAGCGTAGTCACCAAGGTTGATCGATGGCCCACGAAAACTCAAACTCAAGTAGTTTGGTAAATCCGGCTATAATTCAACAAAAAATGAAGGTTTGTGAAAGGTGATAGAAAGTATGCGTATAGAATGCACAACTACAATGTAATCCACAATCGTAGTCACCAAAGTTGATTGATGACCCATGAAAACTCAAAGACGAGCAGTTTCTTAAAAGTGGCTATAATGAGAAAAATCAAGGTTCGTGAAAGGTGATTAAAAATATGTTTATAGAATGCAAAACTATTACAATCCACAATCGTAGTCATCAAAGTTAATCAATGTCCCATGAAAACTCAAACATGATCATTTTCCTAAATGTGGCTATATCTCAACAAATATTGATGGTTCGTGAAAGGAAATTAAAAATATGAGTAGAGAATGCAAAACTATAGTACAATCCACTATCATAGACACCAAAGTTGATTGATGGCCAACAAAAACTAAAACATGAGCGGTTTCCAAAATTTGGCTATAATTCAACAAAAAATGAAGGTTCACGAAAGGCGATAGAAAATATGTGTTTAGAATGCAGAAATACAGTGTAAGCCACAATCATAGTCGCTAAAGTTGATTGATGGCCTATGAAAACTCAAACACGAGTAGTTTCCTAAATGTGGCGATAACTCAACAAAAAACAAGGGTTCACGAAAGGTGATACAAAATACGTGTATAGAATGCACAAGTATAGTGTAATCTGCAATCGTAGTCACCAAAGTTGATCGATGGCCAAAAAAAACTCAAACACGATGGTTTCCTAAATTTCGCTATAACTCAACAAAAAATGAAGGTTTGCGAAAAGCGATATAAAATACGCATATAGAAAGCACAACTATAGTATAATCCTCAAGAGTAGTCACCAACGTTGATCGATGGCCCACGAAAACTCAAACTAAAGAGGTTTCCTAAGTGTGTCTAACTCAACGAAAAATGAAGGTTCGTGAAAGGCGATAGGAAGTACGCATGTAGAATGTACAAATACTGTTTAATCCACAATCGTAGTCAAAAAAGTTGATGGGTGTGCCACTAAATATCAAATATGAGCATTTTCCTAAATGAGGTTATAACTCTAGAAAATTTGAAGGTTTACAAAAGGGGATAGAAATTACACATAGAGAATGGACAACTATAGTGCAATCCTAAATGCGGCCCACTCAACAAAAAATGAAGGTCCGCAAATGGCGATAGAAAGTAAGCGTATAGAATGCACAACTATAGTGTAGTCCACAATCGCAATAACCAAAGTTGAATGATGGCCCATGAAAACACAAACACAAACCGTTTCCTAAGTGTGCCTACAACTCATCGAAAAATGAAGGTTTGCGAAAGGCGATAGAAAATACGCGTATAAAATGCAAAACTAAAGTGTAATTCACAATCGTAGTCACCAAAGTTGATCGATGTCCCACGAAAACTCAAACACGAGCATTTTCCTAAATGCGGATATAACTCATAGAAAAATGAAGTTTCCTAAAAAGCAGTTAAAACTATGCATATAGAATGCACAACTACAGTGCAATCCACAAGCGTAGTCACCAAACGTTATTCATGGCCCAAAAAAACTCAAACATGAGTGGTTTCCTAAATGCGGGTATAACTAAACACAAAATGAAGGTTACAAAATAGCAATAGGAAATACACATATAAAATGCACTACAGTGTAATCAATAAGCGTAGTCACCAAAGTTGATCGATGCCCCACAAAAACTCAAACACGAGCGGTTTCCCAAATTCAGCTATAATTCAACAAAAAATGAAGGTTCATGAAAGGTGATAGAAAATACGAGTAAAGAATGGACAACTACAGTGCCATCCACAAACGTAGTCACCAAAGTTGATTGATGGGCCATGAAATCTTAAACCCGAGCATTTTCCTAAATATGGCTATAACTCAACAAAAATTGATGGTTCATGAAACGCAATTAAAAATATGTTTACAAAATGCAGAACCATAGTACAATCTATAATCGTAGTCACCAAAGTTGAGCAATGGCCTACAAACATTGACACATGAGCGGTTTCCTAAATGCGGCTATATCTCATAAAAAATGAAAGTTTGCGAAAGGGAATAGGAAATACATGTATAGAATGCACAACTTAAATGAAATCCGCAATCGTAGTCACAAAGGTTGATTGATGGCCCACGAAAACTCAAACATAAGCAATTTCCTAAATGTGCCTTTAACTCAACAAAAAATGAAGGTTTACGACAGGCGATAGAAAATACGTGTACATAATGGAAACATATAGCGCAATCCACAATCGTACTCACCAAAGTTGATCGATGGCCGATGATATGTCAAACACAAGTAGTTTCCTAAGTGCCGCTATAACTCAATGAAAAATGAAGGTTGGCGAAAGGTGATAGAAAATATGTATATAGAATGACCAACTACAGTGTAATCCACAATCATAGTCACCAAAGTTGATCGAAGGCCTGCTATATCTCAAATACGAGCGCCTTACTAAATGTGGCTATAACTCAACAAAAAATGAAGGTTCACCAAAGGCGATAGAAAATATGCATACAAAATGGATAACTACAGTGAAATCCACAATCATAGTCACCAAAGTTGATCGATGGCCCATGAAAACTAAAACACTAGCGATTTCCTAAATGCGATTATAGCTCAACAAGAAATGAAGGTTCCCGAAAGGTGACAAAAAATACACGTGCAAAATTGACAACTACAGTGCAATCCACAATTGTAGTCACACAAGTTGATAGAAACCCACGAAAACTAAAACATGAGTGGTTTCCTAAGTGCAACTATAACTACACGAAAAATGAAGGTTCATGGAAGGCGATATAAAATATGTATAGAATGTACAACTATGGTGTAATCCACAATCATAGTCAACAAATTTGATGGATGGCCCATGAAAACTCAAACATGAGCGTTTTTCCAAATCCGCGTATAACTCAACAAAAAGTGAAGGTACCTGAAACGTGATTAAAAATATGCGTACAAAATGTATAACTTAAACACAAGTGGTTTCCTAAATGCGACTATAACTGAACAAAAAATGAAGGTTCATGAAAGGCGATAGAAAATACGGGTACAATATGGACAACTACAATGTAATCCACAATTGTAGTCAACAAAGTTGATCGACGGCCCACAAAAACTCAAACACGAACATTTTCCTCAATGCATCTAGAACTTAAGAAAAAATGTATGTTCATGAAAGGTGATTAAAAATATGCATATAGAATGCAAAACTATATTAAAATCCACAATTGTAGTCACCAAAGTTGATCGATGGCCTACAAAAACTCAAACACGAGCGGTTTCCTAAGTGAAGCTATAACTCAATGAAAAATGAAGGTTCACGAAAGGCACCAGAGAATACGCGTATACAATGGCAAACTACAGTGCAATCCACAATCGTAGTCACCAAAGTTAATCGATGGCCCACTAAAATTTAAACAAGAGCGATTTTCTAAGTGCGCGGCTATAACTCAACGAAAAATGAACGTTCGAGAAAGGCAATAGAAAGTACATGTGTAATATGCAAAACTACAATGTAATCCACAATCATAGTCACCAAAGTTGATCGATGGCCCACAAAAATTCAAACATGAGTGTTTTCCTAAATGCTACTATAACTCAACAAAAAATGAAGTTTCCTTAAAGGTGATTAAAAATATGCATACAAAATGCACAACTATAGTACAATCCACAATAGTAATAGCCAAAGTTGATTGATGACCCACAAAAACTCAAACATGAGCAGTTTCCTAAATGCGGCGATAACTCACCAAAAAATGAAGGTTCGCGTAAGGTGATAGAAAATATTTGAATAGAATGCACAACTACAATGTAATTTATAATCATAGTTACCAAAGTTGATCAATGGCCCATAGAACCTCACACCTGAGGGGTTTGCTAAATCAGCTATAACTCAACAAAATATGAAGGTTCACAAAAGGTTATAGAAAATACGTGTACAAGATGGACAACTACAGTACAATCCACAATTGTACTCACCATAGTTCATCGATGGCCCATGAATACTCAAACACGAGTAGTTTCGTAAATGCGGCTGTAACTCAAAAATCAATGATGGTTCGTTAAAGGCGATAGAATGTACGCGTAAAGAATTGACAACTACAGTGCAATCCATAATCGTAGTCACCAAAGTTGATCGATGGCCCACGAAAACTCAAACACAAGCGGTTTCCTAAGTTCGGCTATAACTCAAGAAAAAGTGAAAGTTCACAAAGGCAATAGAAAATATGCATATACAACACACAACTAGAGTGTAATTGACAAGCGTAGTAAAAAATGTTGATCGATCCCCCACGAAAATTCAAACATGAGCGTTTTCCTAAATGCGGTTATAACTCAACAAAAAATGAAGGTTCGTAAAAGGCAATTAGAAATATGCAGAAATAATGCACAACTACAGTACAATCCATAATTGTAGTCATCAAAGTTCATCGATAGCCCACAAAAACACAAACAAGAGTAGCTAACTAAATGTGCCTATAACTCAATAAAAACTAAAGGTTTGTGAAAGGCAATAGAAAATATGCACATAGAATGCACAACTAATGTGTAATCCATAGGCGTAGTCACCAAAGTTGATAGATGGCCCACAAAAATGTGAACATGAACATTTTCCTAAATACGGCTATAAGTAAACAAAAAATGAAGGTTCTTGAAAGGCAATTAAAAATATGCATACAAAATGCATAACTATAGTACAACTATAGTGTATAGAATGCACAACTATAGTGTAATCCACAATTGTAGTCACCAAAGTTGATCTATGGCACACAAAAAGTCAAATACGAGCGGTTTCCTAAGTGAGGCTATAAATCAACGAAAACAAAGGTTCACAAAAGAGGATAGAAAATACGTGTATAGAATGCACAACTACAGTGCAATCAACAATCATAGTCACCAAAGCTTATCACTGGCTCACGAAAACTCAAACAAGAGCGGTTTCCTAAGTCTGGCTATAACTCGACCAAAAATGAAGGTTCGTGAAAGGCGATAGAAATACGCATATACAATGCACAACTAGAGTGTAATCAACAATCGTAGTAAATAATGTTGATCAATGGCCCACGAAAATTCAAACACGAGCATTTTCCTAAATGTAGCTATAACTCAACAAAACATGAAGGTTCATGAAAGGCGATTAAAAATAAGTATTCACCAAAGTTGATTGATAGCCCTGAAAAATGAGTAATTTCCTAAATACGGCTAGAACTCAACAAGACATAAAGGTTCGTGAAAGGCAATAGAAAATAAGCATATAGAATGCACAACTACAGTGTAATCCACAACTGTAGTCACCAAAGTTAATAAATGGCACGAAAACTCAAACATGAGCATTTTCCTAAAAGCGGATATAACTAAACAAAAAATGAAGGTTCCTGATAGGCAATTAAAAATATGCATAAAGACTGCACAACTACAATAAAACTATAATGTAATCCGTAATCGTAGTCACCAAATTTGATCGATGGCCCACAAAAAATCAAACACAAGTGGTTTCCTAAATGCAGCTATAAGTCAACAAAAAAGAAGGTTCATGAAATGTGATAGAAAATACACATAGAATATGGACAAGTACAGTGCAATCCACAATTGTAGTCACCAAAGTTGATCAATGGCCCACAAAAGCTCAAACACAAGTGGTTTCCTCAATGTGGGTATAACTGAACAAAAAATGAAGGTTGGTGAAAGACAATAGAAAATAAGCGTATACAATGGACAACTATAATGTAATCAACAATCATACTCACCAAAGTTAATCGATAGCTATCAAAAAATCAAACACAAGTGTTTTCCTAAATGTAGATATAACTCAACAAGAAATGAAGGATCATGAAAGGCGATAAAAAATATGCATACAAAATGCACAGCTACAGTACAATCCACAATTGTAGTCATCAAAGTTCAACTATGGCCCATGAAAAATCAAACTTGAGTAGTTTCCCAAATGCGAATATAACTCAACAAAAAATGAATGTTCACGAAAGGCGATATAAAATACTCGTATAGAATGGAAAACTATAGTGCGATCCACAATCGTAGTCACCAATGTTGATCGTTGGCCCACGAAAACAAAAACACGAGCGTTTTGCTAAATGCGGCTCAAACACAACAAAAAATGCAGGATCGTGAAAGACAATTAAAAATATGCGTATAGAATGCACAACTATAGTACAATCCACAATCATAGTCACCAAAGTTGATCGATGGCCCACAAAAATTCAAACATGAGTAGTTTCCTAAGTGTGGTTATAACTCAACGAAAAATGAAGGTTCACGAAAGGGAATAGAAAATACATGTATAGAATACACAACTATAGTTTAATTAACACTCGTAGTCACTAAAGTTGATCAATGGCCCAAGAAAACTCAAACGCGAGCGTTTTCCTATATGCAGCTATAATTCAACTAAAAATGAAGGTTCATGAATGATGATTAAAAATATGCGTATAGAATGCACAAGTACTGTACAATCCACAATCATAGTGACCAAAGTTGATCGATGGCCCATGAAAACTCAAACACGAGCAATTTCCTAAATGCGGGTATAAATCAACAAAATTGAAGTTTCGGAAAACGCTATAGAAAAGAAATGTATAGAATGGAAAACTATAGTGCAATCCACAATCTTAGTCACCAAAGTCGATCGATGGCCCACAAAAACTCAAACACGAGTGGTATCCTAAGTGCAGTCATAACTCTACGAGAAATGAAGGTTCGTGAAAGGCGATAGAAAATATGTATATAGAATGCACAACTACAATCTAATCCACAATCGTAATCACCAAAGTTGATTGATGGCCCATGGAAACTCAAACACAATTGGTTTCCTAAATGCTGCTATAACTCAATAGAAAATAAGCATACAGAATGGACAAGTACATTGCAATGCACAATCATAGTCACAAAAGTTGATCGATGGCCCATGAAAACTAAAACCAAAGTGGTTTCCTAACTGCAACTATAACTTGTCAAAAAATGAAGTCTCCTGAAAGGTGATAGAAAATACGCGTAAGAGTGCACAGCTATAGTGTAATCCACAATCGTAGTCAACAAAGTTGGTCGATGGCCCACAAAAATTTAAACACGACCGTTTTCCTAAATCCTGCTATAACTCAACAAAAAATGAAGGCTCGTGAAAAGCGATTAAATATATGCGTAAAGAATGCACAACTATATTACAATCCACAATCGTAGTCAGCAAAGTTGATCATGGCCCATGAAAACTCAAACACGAGCGGTTTCCTAAATGCAACTATAACTCAACAAAAAATGAAGGTTCATGAAAGGCGATGGAAAATACACGTGCAAAATGGACAACTATAGTGCAAACCACAATTGTAGTCACCAAAGTTGATCGATTAAAAATATGCATATAAAATGAACAACTACAGTACAATCCACAATCATAGTCACCAAAGTTGATCGATGGCCGAAAAAAACTCAAACATGACCAGTTTCCTAAATGCGGCTATAACTCAACAAAAAATTGATGTTCATGAAAGGCAATAGAAAATACTTTTATAGAATGGAAAAGTACATTGTAATCCACAATTGTAGTTTCTTAAGTGGGGCTATAACTCAATGAAAAAAAAAGGTTCGCGAAAGGCTATAGAAAATAAGCGTATAGAATGCATAACTATAGTGTAATCCACAATCATTATCACCAAAGTTGATCGATTTCCCACGAAAACTCAAACACAAGCGTTTACCTAAACGCAACTATAACTCAGAAAAAAATTAAGGTTTGTGAAAGGCAATTAAAAATATGCGTACATAATGCACAACTATAGTACAATCCAAAATCGTAGTCACCAATGTTGATTGATGGCCTAGAAAAACTCAAACATGAGTGGTTTCGTAAATGTAGCTATAACTCAACAAAAAATGAAGGTTTGCGAGATGTGATATAAACAACATGTATATAGTGAACAACTACGGTGTAATCCACAATCATCGTCACCAAAGTTTATCGAAGGCCCACGAAAACTCAAATGCAAGCTGTTTCCTAAATACGGTTATAACTCGATAAAAAATGAATGTTCACAAAAGGCGATAGAAAATACGCATACGGAATGGACAACTACAGTGTAATCCAGAAGCGTAGTCACCAAATTTGATCGATGGATCGATGGCCCACAAAAACTCAAACTCGAGGGGTTTCCTAAATACGGCTATAACTCCACAAAAAATGAAGGTTTGCGAAAGGAAATAGAAAATATGCGTACAAATTGTACAACTACATTGCAATCAACAATCGTAGTCACCAAAGTTGATCAGTGGCTCACGAAAACACAAACACAAATAGTTTGCTAAGTGCGGCTATAACTCAACGAAAAATGAAGGTTCGCGAAAGGCAATAGAAAATACGCGTTTAGAATGCACAACTACAGTGTAATCCACAATCGTAGTCACCAAAGTTGATCGATGGTTTTTCATAGAAATATTTTAAAAATTTTCCTATGTTACCTCTATTTCTTCTGCTTTTCAAAAAAATCTATCTTTTTCAAGAACAACTTATTTTTTTTAAAAATGGACTATCTGAGTCTCTTTCCAACGTCATCTATAAAACCCATATTTTTTATTTTCCTAACAAATATTATTTTTTAGATTCTATTTTTGAGGGGTTCTTGCATGTTGTTCAAAAATTAGTTTTTCAAAAAGAGGACAATCTGGGTCTACTTAGAAGGACATTCTCTACAAAACCCATTTCTTCGATTTTTCATAAAAAGATTCAAAAAATTTACCTCTACTGCTTCTACTTTTCAAAAAAATCTATCGTTTTCAAAAACAACTTATTTTTTCGAAAAACTAATGATCTAGGACTTTTGAGCACACGAGTACCTATAAAACCCATATTTTCAATTTTCTCAAACAAATTGTTTTGTGGATTCTATTTTTGAGGGGTTCTTGCATGTTGGTGAAATATTAGTTTTTTGAAAAAAGGACAATCTGGGTCTTCCCAGAATAACATTGTCTACAAAACCCATTTATCCCATTTTTAGTAAAAAGATTCAAAAAAAATTCCTATGTTTATCTTAATTAAGAATTTTTTTTCAAAAAAATGGATGATCTAGGTCTCTTTAACAAATGAACACCTATAAAACCGATATTTTCGATTTTCCAAAAAAAATTGTTTCATAGATTCCATTTTTGAGGGGTTCTTGCATGTTGGTCAAAAATTAGTTTTTGGAAAAAAACACGATCTGGGTGTACTCAGAACAACATTCTCTAAAAAACCCATTTGTTAGATTTTTAATAAAAAGATTTAAAAAATTTGTCTCTGTTATCTCTACTACTTCTGCTTTTCAAAAAAATCTATCTTTTTGAAGAATTTTTTTTTTTTCAAAAAATGGACGATCTGGGTCTTTTTAGCACAAGAGCACCTATAAAACCTATATTTTTCGATTTTCACAAAAAAAATTGTTTCCTAGATTCTTTTTTTTAGAGGTTCTTGCATGTTGGTGAAAAATTAGTTTTTTGAAAAAAGGACAATCTGGGTTTTCTTAGAACGACATTCTCTACAAAACCCATTTCTTAGGTTTTTCATAAAAAGATCCAAAAAATTTGTCGTTGTTACCTCTACTGCTTCTACTTTTCAAAACAATCTATCTTTTTCAAGAATAACTTATTTTTTCATAAAACGAATGATCTGGGTCTCTTGAGCACCTATAAAACCCATATTTTTTATTTTCCCAAAAATAAATTGTATCGTAGATTCTATGTTTGAGGGGTTTTTGCATGTTGGTGAATAATTAGTTTTTCAAAAAGAGGACAATTTGGATTTACTCAGAATGACATTTTCTACAAAACTCATTTATCAGATTTTTCATAAAAATATTCAAAAAAAATTCTTTTTCAAAAACAACTTATTTTTTCAAACAAAGAAAAACTAGTTCTCTTTAGTACACGAGCACCTATAAAGCCCATATTTCATATCTCCCAAAAAAAATTGTGTCAAAGATTCTATTTTTGAGGGGTTCTTGCATGTTGGTGAAAAATTTGCTTTTTGAAAAAAGCACGATCTGCGTCTAATTAGAATAACATTCTCTACAAAACCCATTTCTTAAATTTTTCAAAAAAAGATTCGAAATTTTTTCCTTTGTTACCTCTACTAATTCTAATTTTCAAAAAACAAACGATCTCGATTTGTTGAGCACACGAACACCTATAAAACCCATATTTTTGATTTTCCAAAAAAAAAATGTTTCGTAGATTCTATTTTTGAGGGGTTCTTGCATGACGGTGAAAAATTAGTTTTTCGGAAAGAGGACAATCTACGTCTACTCAGAACGACATTCTCTACAAAACCCATTTTTCATAAAAAGATTCAAAAAATTTCCTCTGTTACCTCTACTGCGTCTACTTTTCAAAAAAATCTATGTATTTCAAAGACAACTAATTTAAAAAAACGGACGATTTAGGTCCTTGTGGCACACGAGCACCTATAAATAAAAAAATTTCAATTTTCCCACAAAAAAATTGTTTCTTAGATTCTATTTTTGAGGGGTTCTTGCAGGTTGGTGAAAAATTAGTTTTTCGAAAAAAGGACGATTTGCGTCTACTCAGACTGACATTCTCTAGAAAACCCATTAATTAGATTTTTTAATAAAAAGATGCAAAAAAATTGCCTCTGTTACCTCTACTGCTTCCAATTTTCAAAAAAATCTATCTTTTTCAAAAAATAAGTAATTTCAAAAAACAAACGATCTAGGTCTCTTTAGCACATGACCACCTATAAAACCCATATTTTCATTTTTCCCAAAAAAATTGTTTCATAGATTCTATTTTTGAGGGGTTTCTGCATGTTGGTGAAAAATTAGTTCTTCAAAAAGAGCATGATCTGGATTTACTCAGAATGACATTATCTACCAAACCCATTTTTCATATTTTTCATAAATAGATTCCAAATATTTGCCTCATTTACCTATACAGCTTCTACTTTTGAAAAAAAAAGAATTTTTTTATAGAAACAATTTATTTTTTCAAAAGACAGATGATCTGAATCTCTTTAGCACACACACCTATAAAATATTTTCGATTTTCCCAAAAAAATAAAATTCGTAGATTCTATTTTTGAGGGGTTCATCCATGTTGGTGAAAAAATAGTTTTTCAAAAAAAAGAAGATCTGGGTCTACTTAGAATGACATTCTCTACAAAACCCATTTCTTGGATTTTTTATAAAAAGATTCAAAAAGTTTGCCTGTATTACCTCTATTGCTTCTACTTTTAAAAAAATCTATCTTTTTCAAGAACAACTTATTTTTTCGAAAAACGGTTGATTTGGGTCTCTTTAGCACACGAGCACCTATAAAAACCATCTTTTTTATTTTCCCAAAAGAAATTGTTTCGTCAATTATATATTTGAGATATTTTTGCATGTTGGTGAAAATAAATGTATAGAATTCACAGCTATAGTTTAATCCACAATCGTAGTCACCATAGTTTATCGATGACCCACAAAAACTCAAATATGAGCGGTTTCATAAATGCGGCTATAACTCAACAAAAAATGAAGATTCACAAAAGGCAATAGAAAATACGCCTATAGAATGCACAACTACAATGTAATCCAGAAGAGTAGTCACCAAAGTTGATCTATGGACCAAGAAAACTCAAAATCGAGCAGTTTGCTAAATGGGGCTATAACTAAACAAAAAATGAAGGTACGCGAAAGGAGATAGAAAATACACGTATACAATGGGCAACTATAGTTCAATCCTCAATCGTAGTCACCAAAGATGATTGATTGCAAAAGAAAACTTAAACAAGAGCGTTTTTCTAAATCTGGCTATAACTCCATAGAAAATGAATATTCGTGAAAGGTGATTAAAAATATGCATACAAAATGCACAACTATATTACAATCCACAATCGTAGTCACCAAAGTTGATTGATGGCCCAAAAAAACTCAAACATGAGCGGTTTCCTAAATGCGGCTACATGTGCAGTCCACAATCGTAGTCACCAAAGTTAATCGATGGTGCACATAGACTCAAACACGAGTGGTTCTTAAATGCGGTTATTACTCAAGAAAAAATGAAGGTTCATGAAAGGCAATAGAAAATACGTGTATAGAATGCACAACTACAATGTAATCCATAATCTTAGTCACCAACTTTATTCGATGGCCCACGAAAACTCAAACACGAGTGGTTTCTTAAATGCAGCTATAACTCAAGAAAAAATGAAGTTTCGTGAAAGGCAATAGAAAATACACGTATAGAATGCACAACTACAATGTAATCCACAATCTTAGTCACCAACTTTATTTGATGGCCCACGAAAACTCAAACACGAGCGTTTTTCTAAATGCTGCTATGACTCAATAAAAAATGAAGGTTCGTGAAAGGTGATTAAAAATATGCATACACAATGTACAACAATAGTATAATAAACAATCGTAGTCACCAAAGTTGATGAATGGCCCACAAAAGCTCAAACATGACCGGTTTCCTAAATTCAGCTATAACTCAAATAAAAATGAAGGTTCGTGAAAGGAAATAGAAAATACATGTATAGAATGCATGACTAAAATGTAATCCACAAGTGTAGTCACCAAAGTTGATCGATGGCCCACAAAAACTCAAATACGAGCGATTTACTATATACAACCATAACTCAAAAAAAATGAATTTTCAAGAAAGGTGATAGGAAATTAGTATTCATAATGCACAAATACATTGCAATCCACAACTGTACTCACGAAATTTAATCGATGGCCTATGAAAACTCAAACACGAGCGGTTTCTTAAATGCGGCAATAACTAAACAAAAATTGAAGGTTCACAAAAGTCAATAGAAAAGTTGCGTACATAATTGACAAATACAATGCAATCGTCAATCGTAGTCACCAAAGTTGATCGATGGCCCATGAAAACTTAAACACGAGCATTTTTCTAAATGCTTCTATAACTCAAAAAATTATGAAGGTTCGTGAAATGAGACTAAAAATATGCTTAGAAAGTGCAAAACTAAAGTACAATCTACAATCGTTGTCACCAAAGTTGATTGATGGCCCAAAAAAACTCAAACATGAGCGGTTTCCTAAATGCGGCTATAGCAAAACAAAAAATGAAGGTTCGCGAAAGGCAATAGAAAATACTTGTATAGAAAGCACAACTACAGTGTAATCCACAAGTGTAGTCACCAAAGTTAATCAATGGCCCACGAAAACTCAAGCACGAGCGGTTTCCTAAATGCGGTTATAACTCAATGGAAAATGAAGGTTCGCGAAAGGCGATGCAAAATACACGTATAGAATGCACAACTATTGTTTAATCCACAATCATAGTCAACAAAGTCAATCGATGGCCCATGAAAACTCAAACACAAGCGTTTTCGTAAATACGGATATAACTCAACAAAAAATGAAGGATCGTGAAAGGCAATTAAAAATATGCGTATAGAACAACTAAAGTACAATCCACAATCATAGTTACCAAAGTTGGTTGATTGCCCACAAAAGCTCAAACATAAGTGGTTTACTAAATGTGGCTATAACTCAACAAAAAATGAATGTTTTCTTTATAGGTGATGGAAAATAAGCGTGTAGAATGCACAACAATAGTGTAATCCACAAGTGTAGTCACCAAATTTGATCAATGGCCCACAAAAACTCAAACACGCGTAGTTTCCTAAATTTGACTATAACTCAACCAAAAATGACGGTTCACGAAAGGCGATAGAAAATTAGCGTTCATAATCCATGACTACTATGCAATCCACAAGCGTAGTCACCAAAGTTGATAGATGGCCCACAAAAAGTCAAATACGATCGTTTTAAGAAATGCGGCTATAACTCAACAAAAATAAGGGTTTGCGAAAGGCGATTAAAAATAGTTGTAAAGAATACACAACTACAGTACAATCCACAATCGTAGTCACCAAAGTTGATTGATTGCCCACAAAAACACAAACATGAGCAGTTTCATAAATACAGGTATAACTCAACAAAAAAGGAAGTTTCGCGAAAGGCGATAGAAAATATGTGTATACAATGCCCAACTACAATGTAATCCACAATCGTAGTCACCAAATATGATCAATGGCCCAGAAAACTCAAACAAGAGGAGTTTCCTAAATGTGGCTATAACTCCACAAAAAATGAAGGTTCACAAAATGTTATAGAAAATACACGTAGAGAATGCACAACTACAGTGTAATCAACAAGCGTAGTCACCAAAGTTGATCGATGGCCCACGAAAACTGAAACTTGAGCAGTTTCCTAAATGCGGCTATAACACAAAAAAAATTAAAGTTCGTGAAAGGAAACAAAAAATTCGTGTCTAGAATGCACAACTACAGTGTAATTGACAAGTGTAGTCACCAAAGTTGATCGATGGCCCACGAAAATTCAAACACGAGCAGTTTCCTAAATGTGGCTATAACTCAACAAAAAATGAAGGTTCCCAAAAGGTGATAGAAAATATGGGTACAAAATGGACAACTACCATGCAATCAACAATCATAGTCACCAAAGTTGATCGATGGCCCATGAAAGCTCAAACACAAGTGGTTTCCTAAACCCAGCCATAACTTAACAAAAAATGAAGGTTTGCAAAAGACAATAGAAAATACGCATACATAATGGACAACTACAATGAAATCCACAATTGTAGTCACCAAAGTTGACTGATGGCCCACTAAAACCGAAACACAAGCAGTTTCCTAAGTGCGGCTATAACTTAATGAAAAATGAAGGTTTGCGCATGCAATAGAAAATATGTGTATACAATGCACAACTACAACAAAATCCCCAAGCGTAGTCACTAAAGTTGATCGATGGCTCACTAAAACTGAAATATGAGCAGTTTCTTGATTGTGGCTATAACTTAATGAAAAATGAAGGTTTGTCCTTGGCGATAGAAAATATGTGTATACAATGCACAACTATAGCTATAACTAAACATAAAATGAAGGTTCGTGAAAGGAAATAGAAAATTACCATATAGAATGCACAACTACAGTGTAATCCAATAGTGTAGTCACTAAAGTTGATCGATGGCCCAAAAAACTCAAATAGGAGTGGTTTCCTAAATGCGGCTATAACTCAACAAAAAATGAAGGTTCGCAAAATCCACTACAATAGAATCCACAAGCGTAGTCACTAAAGTTGATCGATGGCCCACTAAAACTGAAATATGACCAGTTTCATAATTTCGGCTATAACTTAAAGAAAAATGAAGGTTTGTCCTTGGCGATAGAAAATATGTGTATACAATGCACAACTACAGCTATAACTAAACATAAAATGAAGGTTCATGAAAGGAAATAGAAAATTACCATATAGAATGCACAACTACAGTGTAATCCAATAGCGTAGTCACTAAAGTTGATTGCTGGCCCAAAAAACTCAAATAGGAGTGGTTTCCTAAATGCGCCTATAACTCAACAAAAAATGAAGGTTCGCAAAAGGCAATAAAAAATGAAACATGACTAAAAATATGTGTACAAAATGCACAACTACATTACAATCCACAATCGTAGTCACCAAAGTTGATCAATGGCCCACAAAAACTAAGACATGAGCGGTTTCTTAAATGCAGCTATAACTCAACAAAAACTGAAGGTTCAAGAAAGGTGATAAAAAATACACGTATAGAATGGACAACTATAATGCACTACACAAACACAGTCGCCAAGGTTGATCGATGGCCCATGAAAACTAAAACATCAACAATTTCCTAAATGCGCCTATAACTACGATCAACTTTGGTGACTACAATAGTGGATTCTAGTGTACTTGTGCATTCTGTACACGTATTTTTTAATCGCCTTTTGGGAACCTTCATTTTTTGTTGTGTTATAGCCACACTTAGGAAACCACTCGTTTTTGAGTTTTCGTGGACCATCGATCAACTTTCAATGAACTTTGGTGACTACAATTGTGGATTACACTATAGTTGTGCATTCTATTCGCGTATTTTCTATTGCCTTTCGCAAACCTTTATTTTTTCTTGAGTTATAGCCGCACTTAGGAAACCGCTCGTGTTTGAGTTTTCGTGGGTCATCTATCAACTTTTGTGACTACGATTGTGGATTGTACTGTAGTTGTCCATTCTATACGTGTATTTTCTATAGCCTTTAGTGAAGCTTCATTTTTCGTTGAGTTATGCCCGCATTTACTAAACTACTCAAGTTTGAGTTTTTTTGGGCCATCAATCAACTTTGGTGACTACGCTTGTGGATTACACTGTAGTTGTGCATTTTATATTGGTATTTTCTATCACCTTTTGCGAAGCTTCATTTTTCGTTGAGTTATAACCGCATTTAGGAAACCGCTCGTGTTTGAGTTATCGTGGCCAATTGACCAATTTTGGTGACTACGCTTGCAGATTACCCTATAGTTGTGCATTCTATACGCGTATTTTCTATTGCCTTTTGCGAACCTTCATTTTTTAATCGAATTATAACCACATTTAGGAAACTGCTCATGTTTTTTTTTTTTGGGCCATCGATTAACTTTAGTGACTACGCTTGTGTATTACAATGTAGTTGTGCATTCTATATGCTAATTTTCTATTTCCTTTCACGAACCTTCATTTTCTGTTTAGTTATAGCCGCACTTAGGAAACCACTCATGTGTGAGTTTCCGTGGGCCATCGATAAACTTAGGTGTCTACGATTGTGGATTGCATTGTACGTGTATTTTCTATCACCTTTGGAAAACCTTCATTTTTTGTTGTTTTATACCTGCATTTAGGAAACCGCTCGAATTTGCATTTTTGTAGGCCATCAATCAACTTTGGTGACTACGCTAGTGGATTACACTGTAGTTGTGCATTCTATAAGCATACTTTCTATTGCCTTTGACAAACCTTCATTTTTTATTGAGTTATAGAGGCACTTAGGAAACTAACCGTGTTTGAGTTTTCGTGGGCCATCGGTCAACTTTGGTAACTACGCTTGTGGATTACATTTTTTGTGCATTCTATACGCATATTTTCTATTGCCTTTCACAAACCTTCATTTTTTGTTGAGTTATAGCTGCACTTATGAAACTGATCATGTTTGAGTTTTCATATGCCATTAGATCAACATTGGTGACTATGGTTGTGGATTACACTGTAGTTGTGCATTCTATACGCATATTTTCTATAACCATTTGCTAACCATCATTTTTGCTGAGTTTTTGTAGGCCATCGGTCAACTTTGGTGACTACGCTTGTGGATTACACTATAGTTGTGCATTCTATACACGTATTTTTTATTGTCTTTTGCGAACCTTCATTTTTTGTTGAGTTATAGCCACATTTAGGAAACCGCTTTTTTTTTTTTTTTTGGGCCATCGATCAACTTTAGTGACTATGCTATTGGATTACACTATAGTTGTGCATTTTATACACTAATTTTCTATTGCCTTTCACGAACCTTCATTTTTTGTTTAGTTGTAGCAACAATTAGGAAACTGCTCATGTTTGAGTTTGCATGGGCCATCGATAAACTTTGGTGTCTATGATTCTTGATTGCACTATAGTTGTTCTTTTTGTACGTTTATTTTTTATCGCCTGTCGCGAACTTTCATTTTGTGTTGTTTTATAGCTGCATTTAGGGAACTGCTCGAGTTTCCTTTTTCGTGGGCCATCGATTAACTATGGTGACTACGATTGTGGATTGCACTATAGCTGTCCATTATGTATGTGTATTTTCTATCGCCTTTAGCAAACTTTCATTTTTTGTTGAACTATAGCCGCATTTAGGAAACTGCTCATGTTTGAATTTTCGTGGGTCATCGATCAAATTTGATGACTACACTTGTGGATTACATTGTAGTTGTGCATATTATATGCTAATTTTCAATTGCCTTTCACGAACCTTCATTTTTTGTTGAGTTATAGCCGAATTTAGGAAAACACTCGTGTTTAACTTTTCGCGGGCCATCGTTCAACTATGGTGACTACGATTGTGGATTGCACTATAGTTGTCCATTCTATACATGTATTTTCTATTTCCTTTTGCGAACCTTCATTTTTTATTGAGTTATAGCCGCATTTTTGAAACCGCTCATGTTTGAGTTTTTTTGGGCCATCGATCAACTTTGGTGACAACAATTGTGGATTGTACTATAGTTGTGCATTTTGTACAAATATTTTTAATCTCCTTTCACAACCCTTCATTTTTTTTGAGTTATAACCACATTTAGGAAAACACTCGTGTTTGAGTTTTCGTGGGCCATTGATCAACTTTGTTGAATACGATTGTGAATTACTCTACAATTATGCATTCTAAATGCGTATTTTCTATCGCCTTTCAAAAACCACAATTTTTCGTTGAGTTAAAGCCGCACTTAGGAAACTTTTCGTGATTGAATTCTCGTGGGCCATTGATCAACTTTGGTGACTACGATTGTGGATTGCACTGTAATTGCGCATAATAAACACTAATTTTCTATCGCCTTTCATGAACCTTCATTTTTTGTTGAGTTATAGACGTATTTAGGAAACCGTTCATGTCAGAGTTTTTGTGGGTCATCAATAAACTTTGTTGACTACTATTGTGGATTGCATTGTAGTTGTCCATTTTGTACGTGTATTTTCTATTTCCTTTCTCGAGTCTTCATTTTTTGTTTTGGTATAGCTGAATTTAGGAAAACGTTCATGATTAAGTTTTTGCTGGCCACGTTCAACTATGGTGACTACGATTGTGGATTGCACTATAGTTGTCCATTCTATACATGTACTTTCTATTGCCTTTTGCTAACCTTCATTTTTTATTGATTTATAGTTGTATTTTGGAAACCGCTCATGTTTGAGTTTTTTTGGGCCATCGATCAACTTTGGTGACAACAATTGAGGATTGTACTATAGTTGTGCATTTTGTATAGATATTTGTAGTCTCCTTTCACAAGCATTCATTTTTTTTTTCAGTTATAACCACATTTAGGAAAACACTAGTGTCTGAGTTTTCGTGGGCCATCAATCAACTTTGTTGACTACAATTGTGGATTACTCTACAGTTGTGCATTCTAAACGCGTATTTTCTATCGCCTTTCAAAAACTGCAATTTTTCGTTGAGTAATAGCCGCACTTAGGAAACTGCTCGTGATTGAATTTTCTTGGGCCATCGATCAACTTTGGTGACTACGATTATGGATTGCACTATAGTTGTGCATAATAAACACTAATTTTCTATCGCCTTTCGTGAACCTTCATTTTTTGTTGTGTTATAGCCGCATTTAGAAAACCGCTCATATCAAAGTTTTTGTGGGTCATCAATAAACTTTGGTGACTACTATTGTGGATTGCATTGTAGTTGTCCATTTTGTACTTGTATTTTCTATTTTCTTTCTCGAATCTTCATTTTTTGTTGAGTTATAACCGCATTTAGGAAACCACTCGAGTTTTCATTTTCGTGGGCTATCGAACAATTTGGTGACTACGCTTGTGGATTACACTATAGTTGTGCATTTTATACACGTATTTTCTATCGCCTTTTGCGAACCTTCATTTTTTGTTGAGCTATAGGCGCATTTAAAAAACTGCTCGTGTTTGTGTTTTCATGGGCCATTGATCAACTTTGGTGACTACAATTGTGGATTGTACTGTAGTTCTCCATTTTGTAGACGTATTTTGTATCACCTTTCATGAACCTTCATTTTTTGTTGAGTTATAACCGTATTTAGGAAACCGCTCGTGTTTGGTTTCCTAAATGCGGTTATAACTGAACAAAAAATGAAGGTCCGCAAAAGGCAATAGAAAATACATGTATAGAATGACAACTAGAGTGTAATCTACAATCGTAGTCACTAAAGTAGTCACTAAAGTTGATCGATGGCCCACGAAAACTCAAACAAGAGCGTTTTCCTAAATGCGGTTATAACTCAACGAAAAATGAAGGTTCATGAAAGATGATAGAAAATACATGTATAAAATGCACAACTAAAATGTACTCCACAATAGTAGTCACCAAAGTTGATCGATGGCCTGTGAGAAGTTGAACACGAGCGGTTTTTTCTAAATGTGGCTATAACTCAACAAAAAGTGAAGGTTCACGAAAGGCGATAGAAAATACATGAATAAAATGGACAAATACCTTGTAACCCACACTCATAGTAACCAAAGTTCATCGATGGCCCATGAAAACTCAAACACGAGTGGTTTCCTTTAGTGGGGCTATAAATAAACAAAAAATGAAGGTTCACAAAAGCCAATAGAAAATACACGTATAGAAGGCACAACTGCAAGGAAATCCTCAAGCGTAGTCACCAAAGTTGACCGATGGCCCATGAAAACTCAAACTTTTGCGGTTTTGTTATGTGCGACTATAAGTAAACAAAAAATTAAGGTTCGCACAAGGTGATAGAAAATATGCGTATAGAACGCACAACTATAGTGTAATCCACAATCGTAGTCACCAAAGTTGATCGATGGCCCGCGAAAACTCAAACACGAGCGGTTTCCTAAGTCCAGCTATAACTCAACGAAAAATGAAGGTTCTTGAAAGGCACAAAAGTTGATGGATGACCCACAAAACTTAAACAAAAGTGGTTTGGTAAATGTGGCTATAACTCAATGAAAATTGAATTTTCGCGAAAGGGATAGAAGTTTTCGTTGACTTACAACCGCACTTAGGAAACCGTTCATATTGAAGTTTTCGTGGGCCATAGATAAACTTTGGTGACTACGATTGTGGATTACACTATAGTTGTGCATTTTTTACGCGTATTTTGTATCGCCTATCGTGCACCTTCATTTTTTGTTGAGTTATAGCCGCATTTAGGAAACCAGTCGAGTTTGAGTTTTCATGGGCCATCGATCAACTTTGGTGACTACACTTGTGCATTACACTGTAGTTATGCATTCTATATGCGTATTTTCTATCGCCTATCGCAAAGCTTTATTTTTTGTTGAGTTATAGTAGCATTTTGGAATGCCTATTGTGAACCTTCATTTTTTGTTGAGTTATAGTACCATTTTGGAAACCACTTGTGTTTGAGTTTTTGTGAGCCATTGATCAACTTTGGTGACTACAATTGTGGATTACACTATAGTTGTGCATTCTATATGTGTATTTTCTATTTCCTTTCCTGAACTTGAATTTTTTGTTGAGTTATAGCCACATTTGGGAAACTGCTCATGTTTGAGTTTTTGTTGGTCATCAATCAACTTTGGTGACTACGATTGTGGATTGTACTATAGTTGTGCATTATGTATGTGTATTTTCTATTACTTTTCGTGAACATTCATTTTTTGTTGAGTTATACCCGCAATTAGAAAATCGTTCGTGTTTGACTTTTCATAAGCCAGTGATCAACTTTGGTGAATACGATTGTGGATTGCACTGTAGTTGTGCATTTTGCAAGCATAGTTTCTATCACCTATCGTGAACCTTCATTTTTTATTGAGTTATAGCCGGACTTATGAAACCACTCGAGTTTGAGTTTTTGTGGGCCATCAATCAACTTTGGTAACTACGCTTGTGGATTACACTGTAGTTGTGCTTTCTATATACGTATTTTCTATTGGCTTTTGTGAACCTTTAATTTTTACTTAGTTATAGCTGCATTTAGCAAACTGCCCGAGTTCAACTTTTGTGACCACAATTCTTGATTGCATTGTAGTTATCCATTCTGTACACATATTTTGTACCGTCTTTCACAAACCTTCATTTTTTGTTGAGTTATATAGCTGCATTTAGGAAACCACTTAAGTTTGAGTTTTCATGGGCCATCAATCGACTTTGGTGACTACCATTGTGGATTACACTATAGTTGTGCATTCTACGCGTATATTGTATCGCCTTTCACAAACCTTCATTTATTTTTGAGTTTTAGCTGCACTTAGGAAACTGTCTGTGTTTGAGTTTTCATGGGTCATTGATCAACTTTGGTGACTACAATTGTGGATTGCACTATAGTTGTCCATTCTGTATGTGTATTTTCTATCAACTTTTGCGAACCTTCATTTTTTGTATAGTTATAGCCGTATTTAAAAACCTACTCGAGTTTGAGTTTTCGTTGGCCATTCATCAAATTTCGTGACTACGCTTGTGGGTTACACTGTAGTTGTGCAATCTATATGCGTATTTTCTATCACGTTTCATGAACCTTCATTTTCTGTTGAGGTATAGCCGCATTTAGGAAAACCGCTCATGTTTGAGTTTTTTTGGACCATCAATCAACTTTGGTGACTATGAATGTTGATTGCCCTACAGTTGTCCATTATGTATGCGTATTTTCTCTCCTTTTGTGAAACTTCATTTTTTTTTTAGTTATAGTCGCATTTAGGAAAACACTCATTTTTGAGTTTTTGTGGGCCATCGATCAACTTTGGTGACTATGATTGTGGATTGCACTATAGTTGTCCATTTTGTATGTGTATTTTCTATCGCCTTTCACGAACCTTTTTTTTTTTTTGAGTTATAGCCCCATTCAGCAAACCGCTCGATTTTGAATTTTCTTGGGCCATTGATCAACTTTGGTGAATACGCTTGTCGATTACACAGTAGTTGTGCATTCTATATGTGTATTTTCTATCACCTTTCGTGAACTTTCATTTTTTCTTGAGTTATAGCCGTATTTATGAAACTGTTTGTGTTTGAGTTTTTGTGGGTCATCGATAAACTTTAGTGCCTACGATTGTGGATTACACTGTAGGTGTGCATTCTATACACATATTTTCACCAACATGGAAGAACCCCTCAAAAATAGAATCGACGAAACAACTTTTTTATGGAAAATCAAAATATAGGTTTTATAGGTGCTCGTGTGCCCAATAGACCCAGATCGTCTGTTTTTTGAAAAAATAAGTTGCTCTTGGAAAATAGTTTTTTTTTAAAGGTAGAAGTAGTAGAGGTAACAGAGGCAATTTTTTTGAATCTTTTTGTGAAAAATTTGATAAATGAGTTTTGTAGAGAATGTTGTTCTGAGTAAACCCAAATCATCCTTTATTCAAAAAACTATTTTTTTCATGAACATGCAAAAACACCTTGAAAATAGAATCTACGAAACATTTTGTTTTGGGAAAATCGAAATACGGGTTTTATAGGTCCTCATGTCCTCAAGAAACATTGATCATCCATTTTTTTAGAAAATAAGTTGTTCTTGAAAAAGATATTTTTTATTTTTTTCTGAAAAGACCCAAATCGTGCTTTTTTTTTTCACTAACATGCAAGAACCCCTCAAAAATAGAATCTAGGAAACATTTTTTTTGGGAAAATAAAAAATATGGGTTTTGTAGAGAAATTTGAAGAAATTTGTTCTTGAAAAAGATAGTTTTTTTTTTAAAAGTAGAAGTAGTAGAGGTAACAGAGGTAAATTTTCTGAATCTTTTTATGAAAAATCTAAGAAATGGGTTTTGTAGAGAATGTCGTTCTGAGTAGATCCAGATCGCCCTTTTTTCGAAAAACTAATTTTTAACCAACATACAAGAACCCCTGAAAAATAGAATCTACGAAACAATTTTTTTGGGAAAATCAAAAGTATGGGTTTTATAGTTGCTTGTGTGTTGAAGAGATTTAGATTGTCTTTTTTTTGAAAAAATAAGTAGTTCATGTGAAAGATAGATTTTTTTGAAAAGTAGAAGTAGTAGAGGTAAGAGGCAAATTTTTTTAATCTTTTTATGAAAAATTTGAGAAATGGGTTTTATAGCGAATGTCTTTCTAAGTAAACCCAAATTGTCCTCTTTTTGAAAAACTAATTTTTCACCAACATGCATGAACCCCTCAAAAATAAAATCCAAGAAACAATTTTTTTTTTTGGGAAAATTGAAATATGGGTTTTATAGGTACTCGTATGCTAGACCTAGATCATCTATTTTTTGAAAAAATAAGTTGTTTTTGAAAATGATAGATTTTTTTGAGAAGTAGAAGCAGTAGAGTTACCATAAGCAAATTTTTTGAATCTTTTTAAGAAAAATCTGAGAAATGGGTTTTGAAGCGAATGTCTTTCTAAGTAGACCCAAATTGTCCTCTTTTTGAAAAACTAATTTTTCACCAACATGCATGAACCCCTCAAAAATAAAATCCAAGAAACAATTTTTTTTTTGGGAAAATTGAAATATGGGTTTTATAGGTACTCGTATGCTAGACCTAGATCATCTGTTTTTTGAAAAAATAAGTTGTTTTTGAAAATGATAGATTTTTTTGAGAAGTAGAAGCAGTAGAGTTACCATAAGCAAATTTTTTGAATCTTTTTAAGAAAAATCTGAGAAATGGGTTTTGAAAAGAATGTCATTATGAGTAGATCTAGATCGTACTTTTTTCGAAAAACAAATTTTCAAGAACACATACAAGAACCCCACAAAAATAGAATCTATAAAACAATTTTTTTGGGAAAAATAAAAGATATGGGTTTTATAAGTGCTCATGTGCTAAAGAGACCCAGATCGTTAGTTTTTTGAAAAAGATAGTTTTTTTGAGAAGTAGAAGTAGTAGAGGTAACAGAGGCAAATTTTTTGAATCTTTTTATTAAATATTTGAAAAATGGGTTTTGTAGAGAATGTTGTTCTGAGTAGACTTAGTTCGTCCTCTTTTTGAAAAACTAATTTTTCACCAACATGCTCACCCCTCAAAAATAAAATCTACTAAACAATTTTTTTTGGAAAATAAAAAATATAGGTTTTATAGGTGCTCATATGCTAAAGATACCAAGATCGTCTGTTTTCTGAAAATAAGTTTTTGAAAAAGATAGATTTTTCTAAAAAGTAGAAGCAGCAAAGGTAACAAATGCAAATTTTTTGAATCTTTTTACGAAAAATCTGAGAAATAGGATTTGTAGAGAATGTCGTTCTCAGTAGACCCAGATCATCCTTTTTTTGAAAATCTAATTTTTGACAACATGCAAAAACTCCTCAAAAATAGAATCTATGAATTTTATTTTTTTTGGGAAAATCGAAATATGGGTTTTATAGGTGCTCGTGTGCTGAAGAGACCTAATCGTCCATTTTTTGAAAAAATTAGTTGTTTTTGAAAAAGATAGACTTTTGTGAAGAGTAGAAGTAGCAGAGGTAACAGAGGCAAAAAATTTCAATCTTTTTATGAAAAATCATAGAAATGGGTTTTGTAGTTGTGCATTTTGTACGAGTATTTTTAATCGCCTTTTACAAACCTTCAATTTTTATTGAGTTATAGCCGCATTTGGGAAAATGCTCGTATTTGAGTTTTCGTGGGCCATCGATCAACTTTGGTGACTATGATTATGGATTACACTATAGTTGTACATTCTATATGCGTATTTTCTCTCGCCTTTCGCAAATCTTCATTTTTTGTTGAGCTAAAGTTGTACTTAGGAAAACTCTGATATTTGACTTTTTGTGGGCCATCGATCAACTTTGGTGACGACGATTGTGGATTGCACTGTAGTTGTCCATTCTGTATGTGTATTTTGCATCGCCTTTCATGAACCTTCATTTTTTGTTGAGTTATAGCCACATTTAAGAAACCGCTTGAGTTTGAGTTTTCGTCGGTCATCGATCCAACTTTGTTGACTACGCTTATGGATTACACTATAGTTGTGCATTCTATACACGTATTTTCTATCAACTTCTGTGAACCCCTCAAAAATAGAATCTACGGAACATTTTTTTTTGGAAAATCGAGAATATAAGATTTATAGGTGCTCATGTGCTGAAAGACCCAAATCGTCCATTTCTTGAAAATATAATTTGTTTTTGAAAAAGATTGATTTTTTTGAAAAGTATAAGTAGTAGAGGTAATAGAGGAAATTTTTTTAAATTTTTTTATGAAAAATATGAGAAATGGGTTATGTAGAGAACGTTATTATGATTAGACCCATATCGTCATTTTTTCAGAAAGCTAATTTTTCACCAACATGCAAGAACTCCTTAAAAATAGAATCCACGAAACAATTTGTTTTGGGAAAATCAGAATATGGGTTTTATAGGTGCTCGTGCGCTCAAGAGACCCAGATCGCCCGTTTTTTGAAAAAATAAGTTTTACTTGAAAAAGAGAGTTTTTTGTAAAGTAGAAGCAGTAGAGGTAACATAGGCAAATTTTTTGAAATTTTTTGTGCAAAATATGAGAAATGAGTTTTGTAGAGAATGTCATTCTGAGTAGACCCATATCCTCTTTTCGAAAATCTAATATTTCACCAACATGCAAGAACCCCTCAAAAATAGAATCTACGAAACAATTTTTTTTTGGAAAAATCAAAATATAGGTTTATAGTTACTCTTGTGCTCAAGAGACCCTGATCGTCCTTTTTTTTTTTAAAGTTGTTTTTGAAAAGGATAGATTTTTTTGAAAAGTAGAAGCAGTAGAGGTAAGAAAGGCAAATTATTTGAATCTTTTTATGAAAAATCTGAGAAATGGGTTTTGTAGAGAATGTCGTTATGATAGGACCCAGACCACCTTTTTTCGAAAAACTAATTTTTCACCAACATGCAAAAACCCCTAGAAAATAGAATCTAGGAAACAATTTTTTTTGGGAAAATAAAAAATATGGGTTTTATAGGTGCTTATGTGCTAAAAAGACCCAGATCATCTGTTTTTTGAAAAAAATATTTTTCTTCAAAAAGATAGACTTTTTTAAAAAGTAGAAGCAGTAGAGATAATAGAGACAAAGTTTTTGAATCTTTTTATGAAATTTTTGACAAATGGGTTTTGTAGAGAATGTCGTTATGACAAGACCCGGATCCTCCTTTTTTTGAAAAACTAATTTTTCACCAACATCCAAAAACCCCTAAAAAATAGAATCTAGGAAACAATATTTTTTTGGAAAATTGAAAATATGGGTTTTATATGTGCCCGTGTGCTAAAAAGACCTAGATCGTCTGTTTTTTGAAAAATTATTTGTTCTTCAAAAAGATAGAGTTTTTTTAAAAGTGGAAGTAGTAGAGATTCTTGACAAAGTTTTTGAATCTTTTTATGAAAAATCTAAGAAATGGTTTTTGTAGAAAATGTCGTTATGAATACACCCAAATTGTCTTTTTTTCGAAAAAACTTATTTTTCACCAACATGCAAGAGCTCGTCAAAAATAGAATCTTCGAAACAATTCTTTTTGGTAAATTGAAAAATATGGGTTTTATAGGTACTCATGTGCAAAAGAAACCCAGATCTTCCATTCTTTGAAAAAAGTAAGTTGTTTTTGAGAAAGATAGATATTTTTGAAAAGTAGAAATAGTAGAGGTAACAAAAACAATTTTTTTGAATATTTTTATGAAAAATATAAGAAAATGGGTTTTGTAGAGAATGTCGTTATGAGTAGACCTAGATCATCCTTTTTTCAAAAAACTAATTTTTCACCAACATACAAAAACCCCTCAAAAATAGAATCCACCAAACAATTTTTTTTGGGAAAATCGAAATATGGGTTTGATAGGTGCTCAAGTGCTCAAGAGACCCTAATCGTCCATTTTTTGACAAAATAAGTTCTTGAAAAAGATAGATTTTGTTGAAAAGTAGAAGCAGTAGAGGTATAAAGGAAAAAAAATTCAATCTTTTTATGAAAATTTTGAGAAATGGGTTTTGTAGAGAATGTCGTTCTAAGTAAACCCAGATCGTCCTTTTTTTGAAAAACTAATTTTTCACCAACTTGCAAGAACCCCTCAAAAATAGAATCCATGAAACAATTTTTTTTTTTGAAAATTGAAACATGGGTTTTATAGGTGCTCGTATGCTAAAGAGTCCCAAATTGTCTGTTTTTCGAAAAAATAAGTTGTTTTTTAAAAACATAGATTTTTTTAAGTAGTAGAGGTAGTAGAGGTAACATAAGCAAAAATTTTGAATCCTTTTATGAAAAATATGAGAAATAGGTTTTCTAGAGAATCTCGTTCTGAGTAGACCCATATTGTCCTATTTTCGAAAAACTAATTTTTCATCAACATGCAAGAACCCCTCAAAAATAGTATCTACGAAACAATATTTTTTGGGAAAATAAAAAATATGGGTTTTATAGATGATCATGTTGTAAACAGACCCAGTTCGTATGTTTTTTTTAAATATAAGTGTTTCTTGAAAAGGATAGATTTTTTTGAAAAGCAGAAACAATAGAGTTAACAGAGGCAATTTTTTTGAATTTTCTATGAAAAATCCTATACACGTGTATAAAACCTATATTTTCAATTTTCCCAAAAATATTTGTTGAGTTATAGCCCCACTTAGTAAAACGATCGTGTTTGAATTTTCATGGGCCATCGATCAAATTTGGTGACTACGATTGTGGATTACACTATAGTTGTGCATTCTATACGTGCATTTTCTATTGCCTTTCGTGAACCTTCATTTTTCGTTGAGTTATAGCCGCACTTAGGAAACTGCTTGCGTTTGAGTTTTTGTGGGCCATCGATCAACTTTGGTGTCTACGCTTGTGGATTACAATGTAGTTGTCCATTCTATTTGTGTATTTTCTATAACCTTTTGCGAACCTTCATTTTTTTTAGCTATAGCCACATTTAGAAAACCATTCTTGTTTGAGTTTTTTCTCGGCGATCGATCAACTTTAGTGACTACAATTGTGGATTATATTTTAGTTGCACATTGTATACACATATTTTCTATAGTCTTTCATGAAACTTCCTTTTTTCTTGAGTTATAGCTGCATTCTTTATGCATATTTTTATTCGCCTTTCACAAACCTTTCTTTTTTTTTGAGTTATAGACGCATTTCGGCAAACACCCGTATTTGAATTTTCATGGGCCATCTATCAACATCAGTGACTACGCTTGTGGATTACATTATAGTTGTGCATTTTATACACGTATTTTCTATCACCTTTTGCGAACCTCCATTTTTTGTCTCGTTATAGACACATTTGGGAAACCGCTCGTGTTTGAATTTTCGTGAGCCATCGGTCAACTTTGGTGGTTATGATTGTGAATTGCATAGTAGTGTTGCATTATGAATGCTAATTATCTATCGCCTTTCGCAAACCGTCATTTTTTGTTGAGTTATAGCCATATTTAGGAAATTGCGTGTGTTTGAGTTTTTGTGGGCCATCGATCAACTTTGGTGTCTACGCTTGTGGATTACACTGTCGTTGTGCATTCTACAAGCGTATTTTCTATCACCCATAATGGACCTTCATTTTTTGTTGAGTTACAGCTACATTTAGGAAACCGCTCATGTTTAAGCTTTTGTGGCCAATCAATCAAATTTTGTGACTACGATTGTGGATTGTAGTTCAGTTGTTCTGTACGGATATTTTAAATTTCCTTTCACAAACCTTTATGTTTTGTTGAGTTATAGCCGCATTTAGGAAAATGCTCGTCTTTCAGTTTTTTGTGGGCCATTGATAAACTTTGGTGACAAGCATTGAGGATTACACATAGTTGTGCATTCTATACACGTATTTTCTATCGGCTTTTGCAAACCTTCATTTTTTGTTCAGCTATAGCCGCACTTAAGAATCTGCTCGTGCTTGAGTTTTTGTGGGCCATTGATCAACTTTGGTGACTACAATTGTGGATTACACTTTATTTATACATTCTATACCCATATTTTCTACCGGATTTCACGAACCTTCTTTTTTCGATGAGTTATAGCTGCACTTAGGAATTTGTTCGTGTTTGAGTTTTTGTGGTCCATCGATCAATTTTGGTGACTACGATTGTGGATTACACTATAGTTGTGTGTTCTATACGCGTATTTTCTATCACCTTTTGCGAACCTTAATTTTTTGTTGAGTTATAGCTGCACTTAAGAAACTGCTCAAGTTTGAGTTTTAGTGGGCCATTGATAAAATTTGGTGACTACAATTGTGGACAATACTATAGTTGTGCATTTTGCACTAATATTTTGAATCGCCTTTGATGAACCTTCATTTTTTGTTGAGTTATAACTACATTTAGAAAAATGCTCGTGTTTGAGTTTTCGTGGGCCATCGATCAAATTTGGTGACAACCATTGTGGATTACACTATAGTTGTGCATTCTATACACACATTTTCTATCGGCTTTCGTGAACCTTCAATTTTCATTGTGTTATAGCCGTACGTAAGAATATGCTCGTGTTTGAGGTTTCGTGGTCCATCGATCAACTTTGGTGACTATGTTCATGGATTACACTGTAGTTGTGCATTCTATATGCATATTTTCTATCACCTTTCGCTAACCTTCATTTTCTGTTGAGTTATACCTGCATTTAGGAAACCATTTGTGTTTGAGTTTTTGTGGGCCATATATCGACTTTGGTGACTACAATTATGGATTGCACTATAGTTGTCCATTCTTTACACATATTTTCTATCGCCTTTCGTGAACCTTCATTTTTTTTAGTTATAGCCACAATTAGGAAATTGGTCGTGTATGAGTTTTTGTAGGCCATTGATCAATTTTGGTGACTGCAATTGTGGATTGTACTGTAGTTGTGCATGTTGTACCCATATTTTTAATCACCTAAGAGGAGCCTTCTTTTTTTGTTTAGTTATAGCCGCATTTAGGAAAACGCTAATCTTTGACTTTTGTCGAGCATCGATAAACTTTGGCGACTACGATTGTAGATTGCACTATATTTTTCCATTTTGTATGCATATTTTCAACCAGTTTTGGTGAGAACGATTGTGGATTACACTGTATTTGTGCATTCTATACGCGTATTTTCTAATGCCTTTCGCTAACCTTCATTTTTTGTTGACTTATAACTGCATTTAGGAAACCGCTCATGTTTGAGTTTTGTGGGCCATCGATCAAGTTTGGTGACTATTATTATGTATTGCATTGTACTTGTCCATTTTGTACGTGTATTTTCTATCACCTTTTGTGAATCTTCATTTTTTGTTGAGTTATAGCCACATTTAGAAAACCACTCGAGTTTTTGTTTTCGTGCGCCATCAATCAACTTTTGTAACTACGCTAGTGGATTACACCATAGTTGTGCACTCTATACACGTATTTTCTATCACCTTTCATGAACCTTCATTTTTTTTTGAGTTATAGCCAAATTCAGGAAACCGCTCATGTTTGAGTCTTCGTCAGCTAAACTCAACAAAAAATGAAGGTTCACGAAAGCTGATAGAAAATAAAAGTATAGAATGAACAACAACAGTGCAATCCATAATTGTAGTCACCAAAGTTGATTGATGGCCCATGAAATCTCAAACACGAGTGGTTTCCTAAGTGTGTCTGTAACTCAAGGAAAAGGGAAGGTTCCCAAAAAGCGATAAAAAATATGCGTATAGAACAACAACAATTTTATCCACAATTGTAGTTCCCAAAGTTGATTGATGGCCCACAAAAACTCAAACATGAACGGTTTCCAAAATGTGGCTATATCTCTATAAAAAATGAAGGTTTGTGCAAAGCGATAGCAATTACGTGTATAGAATACACAAGTACAGTATAATCCACAATCGCAGTCACCAAAAGTGATTTAAAATATGCGTACAGAATGGACAACTATAGTGCAATCCAAATTGTAGTCACCAAAGTTGATCAATGGCCCACGAAAAGTAAAAAGCGAGGAGTTTCCTAAGTGCGGATATAACTCAATCAAAAGTAAAGATTCGTGAAAGGCTATAGAAAATAAGCATATAGAATGCACAACTATAGTGTAATCCACAATTGTAATCACCAAAATTGATTGATGGCCTAAAAAAACTCAAACACGAGCGGTTTCCTAAATGCGGCTATAACTAGACAAACAATTAATGTACTTAATAGGCAATAAAAAATTACCGTTGATAATGCACAACTACAGTGGAGTGCACAATTGTAGTCACCAAAATTGATCGATGGCCCACGAAAACTCAAACACCAGCAGTTTCCTAAACGTGGCTATAACTCAACAAAAAATGAAGGTTTGTGAGAGGTGATAGAAAATACACGTATAGAATGGACAACTATTGTACATTCCACAATAGTTGTCCCCAAAGTTGATCGATGGCCCACAAAAACTCAAACACAAGTGGTTTCCTAAGTGCGGCTATAACTGAATAAAAAATGATGGTTCGTGAAAGGCAATAGAAAATATACGTATAGAATGGACAACTACAGTGTAGTCCACAATCGTAGTCAAAAAATTTGATCGATGGCCAATGAAAACTTAAACATGAGCGGTTTCCTAAGAGTGGCTATAACTCAATGAAAAATGAAGGTTTGTGAAAGGTGAGAGGAAATACGTGTATATAATGCACAACTATAGTTTAATCCACAATCCTAGTCACCAAAGTTGATCGATAGCCAACAAAAACTCAAACATGAACATTTTCCTAAATGCGGGTATAACTCAAGAAAAAATGAAGTATCATGAAAGGTGATTAAAAATATGCATACAGAATGCACAACTACAGTACAACCCATAATTGTAGTCACCAAAGTTGATTGATGGCCTAGAAAAACTCAACAAAAAATAAAGGTTCGCGAAAGGTAATAGAAAATACACGTATAGAATGTGGACGAACCTTGTGAAGGAATCCTTAGGTTTTCGGGGTATTTAATTCTCACCAATTTTTGAGTTACTCAAGCTGACATTCTCACTTCCGCTTCATCCACAACTGCTCACGCAAACACTTCCCTCTGAGGCGGAACGCTCCCCTACTGATGTATGTTTTATTACATCCCACAGCATCGGAAGATCCACAACCACAGTGTTATCCACAAGCGTAGTGACCAAAGTTGATCGATGGCACACATGTACAAAATGGACAACTACAGTGCAATCGACAATTGTAGTGACCAAAGTTGGTCGATGGCACACGAAAAATCAAACACGAGAGGCTTCCTAAACGGAGATGTAAATCACCAAAAAATGAAGGTTCACAAAAGGCCATTGAAAATACGCATACAAAATGGACAACTACAATGCAATCACAATCCTAG
>VDFB02000001.1:18595548-18677000 GCA_007258455.2 Sequoia sempervirens
ATCAACTTTCAATGAACTTTGGTGACTACAATTGTGGATTACACTATAGTTGTGCATTCTATTCGCGTATTTTCTATTGCCTTTCGCAAACCTTTATTTTTTCTTGAGTTATAGCCGCACTTAGGAAACCACTCGTGTTTGAGTTTTCGTGGGTCATCTATCAACTTTTGTGACTACGATTGTGGATTGCACTGTAGTTGTTCATTCTATACGTGTATTTTCTATAGCCTTTAGTGAAGCTTCATTTTTCGTTGAGTTATGCCCGCATTTACTAAACTACTCAAGTTTGAGTTTTTTTGGGCCATCAATCAACTTTGGTGACTACGCTTGTGGATTACACTGTAGTTGTGCATTTTATATTGGTATTTTCTATCACCTTTTGCGAAGCTTCATTTTTCGTTGAGTTATAACCGCATTTAGGAAACCGCTCGTGTTTGAGTTATCGTGGCCAATTGACCAATTTTGGTGACTACGCTTGCAGATTACCCTATAGTTGTGCATTCTATACGCGTATTTTCTATTGCCTTTTGCGAACCTTCATTTTTTAATCGAATTATAACCACATTTAGGAAACTGCTCATGTTTTTTTTTTTTGGGCCATCGATTAACTTTAGTGACTACGCTTGTGTATTACAATGTAGTTGTGCATTCTATATGCTAATTTTCTATTTCCTTTCACGAACCTTCATTTTCTGTTTAGTTATAGCCGCACTTAGGAAACCACTCATGTGTGAGTTTCCGTGGGCCATCGATAAACTTAGGTGTCTACGATTGTGGATTGCATTGTACGTGTATTTTCTATCACCTTTGGAAAACCTTCATTTTTTGTTGTTTTATACCTGCATTTAGGAAACCGCTCGAATTTGCATTTTTGTAGGCCATCAATCAACTTTGGTGACTACGCTAGTGGATTACACTGTAGTTGTGCATTCTATAAGCATACTTTCTATTGCCTTTGACAAACCTTCATTTTTTATTGAGTTATAGAGGCACTTAGGAAACTAACCGTGTTTGAGTTTTCGTGGGCCATCGGTCAACTTTGGTAACTACGCTTGTGGATTACATTTTTTGTGCATTCTATACGCATATTTTCTATTGCCTTTCACAAACCTTCATTTTTTGTTGAGTTATAGCTGCACTTATGAAACTGATCATGTTTGAGTTTTCATATGCCATTAGATCAACATTGGTGACTATGGTTGTGGATTACACTGTAGTTGTGCATTCTATACGCATATTTTCTATAACCATTTGCTAACCATCATTTTTGCTGAGTTTTTGTAGGCCATCGGTCAACTTTGGTGACTACGCTTGTGGATTACACTATAGTTGTGCATTCTATACACGTATTTTTTATTGTCTTTTGCGAACCTTCATTTTTTGTTGAGTTATAGCCACATTTAGGAAACCGCTTTTTTTTTTTTTTTTGGGCCATCGATCAACTTTAGTGACTATGCTATTGGATTACACTATAGTTGTGCATTTTATACACTAATTTTCTATTGCCTTTCACGAACCTTCATTTTTTGTTTAGTTGTAGCAACAATTAGGAAACTGCTCATGTTTGAGTTTGCATGGGCCATCGATAAACTTTGGTGTCTATGATTCTTGATTGCACTATAGTTGTTCTTTTTGTACGTTTATTTTTTATCGCCTGTCGCGAACTTTCATTTTGTGTTGTTTTATAGCTGCATTTAGGGAACTGCTCGAGTTTCCTTTTTCGTGGGCCATCGATTAACTATGGTGACTACGATTGTGGATTGCACTATAGCTGTCCATTATGTATGTGTATTTTCTATCGCCTTTAGCAAACTTTCATTTTTTGTTGAATTATAGCCGCATTTAGGAAACTGCTCATGTTTGAATTTTCGTGGGTCATCGATCAAATTTGATGACTACACTTGTGGATTACATTGTAGTTGTGCATATTATATGCTAATTTTCAATTGCCTTTCACGAACCTTCATTTTTTGTTGAGTTATAGCCGAATTTAGGAAAACGCTCGTGTTTAACTTTTCGCGGGCCATCGTTCAACTATGGTGACTACGATTGTGGATTGCACTATAGTTGTCCATTCTATACATGTATTTTCTATTTCCTTTTGCGAACCTTCATTTTTTATTGAGTTATAGCCGCATTTTTGAAACCGCTCATGTTTGAGTTTTTTTGGGCCATCGATCAACTTTGGTGACAACAATTGTGGATTGTACTATAGTTGTGCATTTTGTACAAATATTTTTAATCTCCTTTCACAACCCTTCATTTTTTTTGAGTTATAACCACATTTAGGAAAACACTCGTGTTTGAGTTTTCGTGGGCCATTGATCAACTTTGTTGAATACGATTGTGAATTACTCTACAATTATGCATTCTAAATGCGTATTTTCTATCGCCTTTCAAAAACCACAATTTTTCGTTGAGTTAAAGCCGCACTTAGGAAACTTTTCGTGATTGAATTCTCGTGGGCCATTGATCAACTTTGGTGACTACGATTGTGGATTGCACTGTAATTGCGCATAATAAACACTAATTTTCTATCGCCTTTCATGAACCTTCATTTTTTGTTGAGTTATAGACGTATTTAGGAAACCGTTCATGTCAGAGTTTTTGTGGGTCATCAATAAACTTTGTTGACTACTATTGTGGATTGCATTGTAGTTGTCCATTTTGTACGTGTATTTTCTATTTCCTTTCTCGAGTCTTCATTTTTTGTTTTGGTATAGCTGAATTTAGGAAAACGTTCATGATTAAGTTTTTGCTGGCCACGTTCAACTATGGTGACTACGATTGTGGATTGCACTATAGTTGTCCATTCTATACATGTACTTTCTATTGCCTTTTGCTAACCTTCATTTTTTATTGATTTATAGTTGTATTTTGGAAACCGCTCATGTTTGAGTTTTTTTGGGCCATCGATCAACTTTGGTGACAACAATTGAGGATTGTACTATAGTTGTGCATTTTGTATAGATATTTGTAGTCTCCTTTCACAAGCATTCATTTTTTTTTTCAGTTATAACCACATTTAGGAAAACACTAGTGTCTGAGTTTTCGTGGGCCATCAATCAACTTTGTTGACTACAATTGTGGATTACTCTACAGTTGTGCATTCTAAACGCGTATTTTCTATCGCCTTTCAAAAACTGCAATTTTTCGTTGAGTAATAGCCGCACTTAGGAAACTGCTCGTGATTGAATTTTCTTGGGCCAT
Source organism: Sequoia sempervirens (assembly GCA_007258455.2). NCBI lineage: Eukaryota > Viridiplantae > Streptophyta > Pinopsida > Cupressales > Cupressaceae > Sequoia > Sequoia sempervirens. The sequence continues at coordinate 18,598,759 of VDFB02000001.1, forward strand.
CGATCAACTTTGGTGACTACGATTATGGATTGCACTATAGTTGTGCATAATAAACACTAATTTTCTATCGCCTTTCGTGAACCTTCATTTTTTGTTGTGTTATAGCCGCATTTAGAAAACCGCTCATATCAAAGTTTTTGTGGGTCATCAATAAACTTTGGTGACTACTATTGTGGATTGCATTGTAGTTGTCCATTTTGTACTTGTATTTTCTATTTTCTTTCTCGAATCTTCATTTTTTGTTGAGTTATAACCGCATTTAGGAAACCACTGAAGTTTCATTGTGGCTATCGGCCATTTGGTGATTACGCTTGTGGATTACATCTACAGTATTTTATACACGATTTTCTATCGCTTATGTTAACCTTTCATTTTTGTTGATATAAAGAGGTTCCGTTGTTTGTAGTTTTCATGGGCCATCGATCAACTTTGGTGACTAAGCAATTGTGGATTGGGTAATCGTCTCCATTTTGTAGACGTATTTTGTATCACCTTTCATGAACCTTCATTTTTTGTTGAGTTATAACCGTATTTAGGAAACCGCTCGTGTTTGGTTTCCTAAATGCGGTTATAACTGAACAAAAAATGAAGGTCCGCAAAAGGCAATAGAAAATACATGTATAGAATGGACAACTAGAGTGTAATCTACAATCGTAGTCACTAAAGTTGCGTAGTCACTAAAGTTGATCGATGGCCCACGAAAACTCAAACAAGAGCGTTTTCCTAAATGCGGTTATAACTCAACGAAAAATGAAGGTTCATGAAAGATGATAGAAAATACATGTATAAAATGCACAACTAAAATGTACTCCACAATAGTAGTCACCAAAGTTGATCGATGGCCTGTGAGAAGTTGAACACGAGCGGTTTTTTCTAAATGTGGCTATAACTCAACAAAAAATGAAGGTTCACGAAAGGCGATAGAAAATACATGAATAAAATGGACAAATACCTTGTAACCCACACTCATAGTAACCAAAGTTCATCGATGGCCCATGAAAACTCAAACACGAGTGGTTTCCTTTAGTGGGGCTATAAATAAACAAAAAATGAAGGTTCACAAAAGCCAATAGAAAATACACGTATAGAAGGCACAACTGCAAGGAAATCCTCAAGCGTAGTCACCAAAGTTGACCGATGGCCCATGAAAACTCAAACTTTTGCGGTTTTGTTATGTGCGACTATAAGTAAACAAAAAATTAAGGTTCGCACAAGGTGATAGAAAATATGCGTATAGAATGCACAACTATAGTGTAATCCACAATCGTAGTCACCAAAGTTGATCGATGGCCCGCGAAAACTCAAACACGAGCGGTTTCCTAAGTCCAGCTATAACTCAACGAAAAATGAAGGTTCTTGAAAGGCACAAAATTTGATGGATGACCCACAAAACTTAAACAAAAGTGGTTTGGTAAATGTGGCTATAACTCAATGAAAATTGAATTTTTGCGAAAGGGATAGAAGTTTTCGTTGACTTACAACCGCACTTAGGAAACCGTTCATATTGAAGTTTTCGTGGGCCATAGATAAACTTTGGTTACTACGATTGTGGATTACACTATAGTTGTGCATTTTTTACGCGTATTTTGTATCGCCTATCGTGCACCTTCATTTTTTGTTGAGTTATAGCCGCATTTAGGAAACCAGTCGAGTTTGAGTTTTCATGGGCCATTGATCAACTTTGGTGACTACACTTGTGCATTACACTGTAGTTATGCATTCTATACGCGTATTTTCTATCGCCTATCGCAAAGCTTTATTTTTTGTTGAGTTATAGTAGCATTTTGGAATGCCTATTGTGAACCTTCATTTTTTGTTGAGTTATAGTACCATTTTGGAAGGCACTTGTGTTTGAGTTTTTGTGAGCCATTGATCAACTTTGGTGACTACAATTGTGGATTACACTATAGTTGTGCATTCTATATCTGTATTTTCTATTTCCTTTCGTGAACTTCAATTTTTTGTTGAGTTATAGCCACATTTGGGAAACTGCTCATGTTTGAGTTTTTGTTGGTCATCAATCAACTTTGGTGACTACGATTGTGGATTGTACTATAGTTGTGCATTATGTATGTGTATTTTCTATTACTTTTCGTGAACATTCATTTTTTGTTGAGTTATACCCGCAATTAGAAAATCGTTCGTGTTTGACTTTTCATAAGCCAGTGATCAACTTTGGTGAATACGATTGTGGATTGCACTGTAGTTGTGCGTTTTGCAAGCACAGTTTCTATCGCCTATCGTGAACCTTCATTTTTTATTGAGTTATAGCCAGACTTATGAAACCACTCGAGTTTGAGTTTTCGTGGGCCATCAATCAACTTTGGTAACTACGCTTGTGGATTACACTGTAGTTGTGCATTATATATACGTATTTTCTATTGGCTTTTGTGAACCTTTAATTTTTACTTAGTTATAGCTGCATTTAGCAAACTGCCCGAGTTCAACTTTTGTGACCACAATTCTTGATTGCATTGTAGTTATCCATTCTGTACACATATTTTGTACCGTCTTTCACAAACCTTCATTTTTTGTTGAGTTATATAGCTGCATTTAGGAAACCACTTATGTTTGAGTTTTCATGGGCCATCAATCGACTTTGGTGACTACCATTGTGGATTACACTATAGTTGTGCATTCTACGCGTATATTGTATCGCCTTTCACAAACCTTCATTTATTTTTGAGTTTTAGCTGCACTTAGGAAACTGTCTGTGTTTGAGTTTTCATGGGTCATTGATCAACTTTGGTGACTACAATTGTGGATTGCACTATAGTTGTCCATTCTGTATGTGTATTTTCTATCAACTTTTGCGAACCTTCATTTTTTGTATAGTTATAGCCGTATTTAGGAACCTGCTCGAGTTTGAGTTTTCGTTGGCCATTCATCAAATTTCGTGACTACGCTTGTGGGTTACACTGTAGTTGTGCAATCTATATGCGTATTTTCTATCACGTTTCATGAACCTTCATTTTCTGTTGAGGTATAGCCGCATTTAGGAAAACCGCTCATGTTTGAGTTTTTTTGGACCATCAATCAACTTTGGTGACTATGAATGTTGATTGCCCTACAGTTGTCCATTATGTATGCGTATTTTCTCTCCTTTTGTGAAACTTCATTTTTTTTTTAGTTATAGTCGCATTTAGGAAAACACTCATTTTTGAGTTTTTGTGGGCCATCGATCAACTTTGGTGACTATGATTGTGGATTGCACTGTAGTTGTCCATTTTGTATGTGTATTTTCTATCGCCTTTCACGAACCTTTGTTTTTTTTTGAGTTATAGCCCCATTCAGCAAACCGCTCGATTTTGAATTTTCTTGGGCCATTGATCAACTTTGGTGAATACGCTTGTCGATTACACAGTAGTTGTGCATTCTATATGTGTATTTTCTATCACCTTTCGTGAACTTTCATTTTTTCTTGAGTTATAGCCGTATTTATGAAACTGTTTGTGTTTGAGTTTTTGTGGGTCATCGATAAACTTTGGTGCCTACGATTGTGGATTACACTGTAGGTGTGCATTCTATACACATATTTTCACCAACATGGAAGAACCCCTCAAAAATAGAATCGACGAAACAACTTTTTTATGGAAAATCGAAATATAGGTTTTATAGGTGCTCGTGTGCCCAATAGACCCAGATCGTCTGTTTTTTGAAAAAATAAGTTGCTCTTGGAAAAGAGTTTTTTTTTAAAGGTAGAAGTAGTAGAGGTAACAGAGGCAATTTTTTTGAATCTTTTTGTGAAAAATTTGATAAATGAGTTTTGTAGAGAATGTTGTTCTGAGTAAACCCAAATCATCCTTTATTCAAAAAACTATTTTTTTCATGAACATGCAAAAACACCTTGAAAATAGAATCTACGAAACATTTTGTTTTGGGAAAATCGAAATACGGGTTTTATAGGTCCTTGTGTCCTCAAGAAACATTGATCATCCATTTTTTTAGAAAATAAGTTGTTCTTGAAAAAGATATTTTTTATTTTTTTCTGAAAAGACCCAAATCGTGCTTTTTTTTTTCACTAACATGCAAGAACCCCTCAAAAATAGAATCTAGGAAACATTTTTTTTGGGAAAATAAAAAATATGGGTTTTGTAGAGAAATTTGAAGAAATTTGTTCTTGAAAAAGATAGTTTTTTTTTTAAAAGTAGAAGTAGTAGAGGTAACAGAGGTAAATTTTCTGAATCTTTTTATGAAAAATCTAAGAAATGGGTTTTGTAGAGAATGTCGTTCTGAGTAGATCCAGATCGCCCTTTTTTCGAAAAACTAATTTTTAACCAACATACAAGAACCCCTGAAAAATAGAATCTACGAAACAATTTTTTTGGGAAAATCAAAAGTATGGGTTTTATAGTTGCTTGTGTGTTGAAGAGATTTAGATTGTCTTTTTTTTGAAAAAATAAGTAGTTCATGTGAAAGATAGATTTTTTTGAAAAGTAGAAGTAGTAGAGGTAAGAGGCAAATTTTTTTAATCTTTTTATGAAAAATTTGAGAAATGGGTTTTATAGCGAATGTCTTTCTAAGTAAACCCAAATTGTCCTCTTTTTGAAAAACTAATTTTTCACCAACATGCATGAACCCCTCAAAAATAAAATCCAAGAAACAATTTTTTTTTTTGGGAAAATTGAAATATGGGTTTTATAGGTACTCGTATGCTAGACCTAGATCATCTATTTTTTGAAAAAATAAGTTGTTTTTGAAAATGATAGATTTTTTTGAGAAGTAGAAGCAGTAGAGTTACCATAAGCAAATTTTTTGAATCTTTTTAAGAAAAATCTGAGAAATGGGTTTTGAAGCGAATGTCTTTCTAAGTAGACCCAAATTGTCCTCTTTTTGAAAAACTAATTTTTCACCAACATGCATGAACCCCTCAAAAATAAAATCCAAGAAACAATTTTTTTTTTGGGAAAATTGAAATATGGGTTTTATAGGTACTCGTATGCTAGACCTAGATCATCTGTTTTTTGAAAAAATAAGTTGTTTTTGAAAATGATAGATTTTTTTGAGAAGTAGAAGCAGTAGAGTTACCATAAGCAAATTTTTTGAATCTTTTTAAGAAAAATCTGAGAAATGGGTTTTGAAAAGAATGTCATTATGAGTAGATCTAGATCGTACTTTTTTCGAAAAACAAATTTTCAAGAACACATACAAGAACCCCACAAAAATAGAATCTATAAAACAATTTTTTTGGGAAAAATAAAAGATATGGGTTTTATAAGTGCTCATGTGCTAAAGAGACCCAGATCGTTAGTTTTTTGAAAAAGATAGTTTTTTTGAGAAGTAGAAGTAGTAGAGGTAACAGAGGCAAATTTTTTGAATCTTTTTATTAAATATTTGAAAAATGGGTTTTGTAGAGAATGTTGTTCTGAGTAGACTTAGTTCGTCCTCTTTTTGAAAAACTAATTTTTCACCAACATGCTCACCCCTCAAAAATAAAATCTACTAAACAATTTTTTTTGGAAAATAAAAAATATAGGTTTTATAGGTGCTCATATGCTAAAGATACCAAGATCGTCTGTTTTCTGAAAATAAGTTTTTGAAAAAGATAGATTTTTCTAAAAAGTAGAAGCAGCAAAGGTAACAAATGCAAATTTTTTGAATCTTTTTACGAAAAATCTGAGAAATAGGATTTGTAGAGAATGTTGTTCTCAGTAGACCCAGATCATCCTTTTTTTGAAAATCTAATTTTTGACAACATGCAAAAACTCCTCAAAAATAGAATCTATGAATTTTATTTTTTTTGGGAAAATTGAAATATGGGTTTTATAGGTGCTCGTGTGCTGAAGAGACCTAATCGTCCATTTTTTGAAAAAATTAGTTGTTTTTGAAAAAGATAGACTTTTGTGAAGAGTAGAAGTAGCAGAGGTAACAGAGGCAAAAAATTTCAATCTTTTTATGAAAAATCATAGAAATGGGTTTTGTAGTTGTGCATTTTGTACGAGTATTTTTAATCGCCTTTTACAAACCTTCAATTTTTATTGAGTTATAGCCGCATTTGGGAAAATGCTTGTATTTGAGTTTTTGTGGGCCATCGATCAACTTTGGTGACTATGATTATGGATTACACTATAGTTGTACATTCTATACGCGTATTTTCTCTCGCCTTTCGCGAATCTTCATTTTTTGTTGAGCTAAAGTTGTACTTAGGAAAACTCTAATATTTGACTTTTTGTGGGCCATCGATCAACTTTGGTGACGACGATTGTGGATTGCACTGTAGTTGTCCATTCTGTATGTGTATTTTGCATCGCCTTTCATGAACCTTCATTTTTTGTTGAGTTATAGCCGCATTTAAGAAACCACTTGAGTTTGAGTTTTCGTCGGTCATCGATCCAACTTTGTTGACTACGCTTATGGATTACACTATAGTTGTGCATTCTATACACGTATTTTCTATCAACTTTTGTGAACCCCTCAAAAATAGAATCTACGGAACATTATTTTTTGGAAAATCGAGAATATAAGATTTATAGGTGCTCATGTGCTGAAAGACCCAAATCGTCCATTTCTTGAAAATATAATTTGTTTTTGAAAAAGATTGATTTTTTTGAAAAGTATAAGTAGTAGAGGTAATAGAGGAAATTTTTTTAAATTTTTTTATGAAAAATATGAGAAATGGGTTATGTAGAGAACGTTATTATGATTAGACCCATATCGTCATTTTTTCAGAAAGCTAATTTTTCACCAACATGCAAGAACTCCTTAAAAATAGAATCCACGAAACAATTTGTTTTGGGAAAATCAGAATATGGGTTTTATAGGTGCTCGTGCGCTCAAGAGACCCAGATCGCCCGTTTTTTGAAAAAATAAGTTTTACTTGAAAAAGAGAGTTTTTTGTAAAGTAGAAGCAGTAGAGGTAACATAGGCAAATTTTTTGAAATTTTTTGTGCAAAATATGAGAAATGAGTTTTGTAGAGAATGTCATTCTGAGTAGACCCATATCCTCTTTTCGAAAATCTAATATTTCACCAACATGCAAGAACCCCTCAAAAATAGAATCTACGAAACAATTTTTTTTTGGAAAAATCAAAATATAGGTTTATAGTTACTCTTGTGCTCAAGAGACCCTGATCGTCCTTTTTTTTTTTAAAGTTGTTTTTGAAAAGGATAGATTTTTTTGAAAAGTAGAAGCAGTAGAGGTAAGAAAGGCAAATTATTTGAATCTTTTTATGAAAAATCTGAGAAATGGGTTTTGTAGAGAATGTCGTTATGATAGGACCCAGACCACCTTTTTTCGAAAAACTAATTTTTCACCAACATGCAAAAACCCCTAGAAAATAGAATCTAGGAAACAATTTTTTTTGGGAAAATAAAAAATATGGGTTTTATAGGTGCTTATGTGCTAAAAAGACCCAGATCATCTGTTTTTTGAAAAAAATATTTTTCTTCAAAAAGATAGACTTTTTTTAAAAGTAGAAGCAGTAGAGATAATAGAGACAAAGTTTTTGAATCTTTTTATGAAATTTTTGACAAATGGGTTTTGTAGAGAATGTCGTTATGACAAGACCCGGATCCTCCTTTTTTTGAAAAACTAATTTTTCACCAACATCCAAAAACCCCTAAAAAATAGAATCTAGGAAACAATATTTTTTTGGAAAATTGAAAATATGGGTTTTATATGTGCCCGTGTGCTAAAAAGACCTAGATCGTCTGTTTTTTGAAAAATTATTTGTTCTTCAAAAAGATAGAGTTTTTTTAAAAGTGGAAGTAGTAGAGATTCTTGACAAAGTTTTTGAATCTTTTTATGAAAAATCTAAGAAATGGTTTTTGTAGAAAATGTCGTTATGAATACACCCAAATTGTCTTTTTTTCGAAAAAACTTATTTTTCACCAACATGCAAGAGCTCGTCAAAAATAGAATCTTCGAAACAATTCTTTTTGGTAAATTGAAAAATATGGGTTTTATAGGTACTCATGTGCAAAAGAAACCCAGATCTTCCATTCTTTGAAAAAAGTAAGTTGTTTTTGAGAAAGATAGATATTTTTGAAAAGTAGAAATAGTAGAGGTAACAAAAACAATTTTTTTGAATATTTTTATGAAAAATATAAGAAAATGGGTTTTGTAGAGAATGTCGTTATGAGTAGACCTAGATCATCCTTTTTTCAAAAAACTAATTTTTCACCAACATACAAAAACCCCTCAAAAATAGAATCCACCAAACAATTTTTTTTGGGAAAATCGAAATATGGGTTTGATAGGTGCTCAAGTGCTCAAGAGACCCTAATCGTCCATTTTTTGACAAAATAAGTTCTTGAAAAAGATAGATTTTGTTGAAAAGTAGAAGCAGTAGAGGTATAAAGGAAAAAAAATTCAATCTTTTTATGAAAATTTTGAGAAATGGGTTTTGTAGAGAATGTCGTTCTAAGTAAACCCAGATCGTCCTTTTTTTGAAAAACTAATTTTTCACCAACTTGCAAGAACCCCTCAAAAATAGAATCCATGAAACAATTTTTTTTTTTGAAAATTGAAACATGGGTTTTATAGGTGCTCGTATGCTAAAGAGTCCCAAATTGTCTGTTTTTCGAAAAAATAAGTTGTTTTTTAAAAACATAGATTTTTTTAAGTAGTAGAGGTAGTAGAGGTAACATAAGCAAAAATTTTGAATCCTTTTATGAAAAATATGAGAAATAGGTTTTCTAGAGAATCTCGTTCTGAGTAGACCCATATTGTCCTATTTTCGAAAAACTAATTTTTCATCAACATGCAAGAACCCCTCAAAAATAGTATCTACGAAACAATATTTTTTGGGAAAATAAAAAATATGGGTTTTATAGATGATCATGTTGTAAACAGACCCAGTTCGTATGTTTTTTTTAAATATAAGTGTTTCTTGAAAAGGATAGATTTTTTTGAAAAGCAGAAACAATAGAGTTAACAGAGGCAATTTTTTTGAATTTTCTATGAAAAATCCTATACACGTGTATAAAACCTATATTTTCAATTTTCCCAAAAATATTTGTTGAGTTATAGCCCCACTTAGTAAAACGATCGTGTTTGAATTTTCATGGGCCATCGATCAAATTTGGTGACTACGATTGTGGATTACACTATAGTTGTGCATTCTATACGTGCATTTTCTATTGCCTTTCGTGAACCTTCATTTTTCGTTGAGTTATAGCCGCACTTAGGAAACTGCTTGCGTTTGAGTTTTTGTGGGCCATCGATCAACTTTGGTGTCTACGCTTGTGGATTACAATGTAGTTGTCCATTCTATTTGTGTATTTTCTATAACCTTTTGCGAACCTTCATTTTTTTTAGCTATAGCCACATTTAGAAAACCATTCTTGTTTGAGTTTTTTCTCGGCGATCGATCAACTTTAGTGACTACAATTGTGGATTATATTTTAGTTGCACATTGTATACACATATTTTATATAGTCTTTCATGAAACTTCCTTTTTTCTTGAGTTATAGCTGCATTCTTTATGCATATTTTTATTCGCCTTTCACAAACCTTTCTTTTTTTTTGAGTTATAGACGCATTTCGGCAAACACCCGTATTTGAATTTTCATGGGCCATCTATCAACATCAGTGACTACGCTTGTGGATTACATTATAGTTGTGCATTTTATACACGTATTTTCTATCACCTTTTGCGAACCTCCATTTTTTGTCTCGTTATAGACACATTTGGGAAACCGCTCGTGTTTGAATTTTCGTGAGCCATCGGTCAACTTTGGTGGTTATGATTGTGAATTGCATAGTAGTGTTGCATTATGAATGCTAATTATCTATCGCCTTTCGCAAACCGTCATTTTTTCTTGAGTTATAGCCATATTTAGGAAATTGCGTGTGTTTGAGTTTTTGTGGGCCATCGATCAACTTTGGTGTCTACGCTTGTGGATTACACTATCGTTGTGCATTCTACAAGCGTATTTTCTATCACCCATAATGAACCTTCATTTTTTTGTTGAGTTACAGCTACATTTAGGAAACCGCTCATGTTTAAGCTTTTGTGGGCAATCAATCAAATTTTGTGACTACGATTGTGGATTGTAGTTCAGTTGTTCTGTACGGATATTTTAAATTTCCTTTCACAAACCTTTATGTTTTGTTGAGTTATAGCCGCATTTAGGAAAACGCTCGTCTTTCAGTTTTTTGTGGGCCATTGATAAACTTTGGTGACAAGCATTGAGGATTACACATAGTTGTGCATTCTATACGCGTATTTCCTATCGGCTTTTGCAAACCTTCATTTTTTGTTCAGCTATAGCCGCACTTAAGAATCTGCTCGTGCTTGAGTTTTTGTGGGCCATCGATCAACTTTGGTGACTACAATTGTGGATTACACTTTATTTATACATTCTATACCCATATTTTCTACCGGATTTCACGAACCTTCTTTTTTCGATGAGTTATAGCTGCACTTAGGAATTTGTTCGTGTTTGAGTTTTTGTGGTCCATCGATCAATTTTGGTGACTACGATTGTGGATTACACTATAGTTGTGTGTTCTATACGCGTATTTTCTATCACCTTTTGCGAACCTTAATTTTTTGTTGAGTTATAGCTGCACTTAAGAAACTGCTCAAGTTTGAGTTTTAGTGGGCCATTGATAAAATTTGGTGACTACAATTGTGGACAATACTATAGTTGTGCATTTTGCACTAATATTTTGAATCGCCTTTGATGAACCTTCATTTTTTGTTGAGTTATAACTACATTTAGAAAAATGCTCGTGTTTGAGTTTTCGTGGGCCATCGATCAAATTTGGTGACAACCATTGTGGATTACACTATAGTTGTGCATTCTATACACACATTTTCTATCGGCTTTCGTGAACCTTCAATTTTCATTGTGTTATAGCCGTACGTAAGAATATGCTCGTGTTTGAGGTTTCGTGGTCCATCGATCAACTTTGGTGACTATGTTCATGGATTACACTGTAGTTGTGCATTCTATATGCATATTTTCTATCACCTTTCGCTAACCTTCATTTTCTGTTGAGTTATACCTGCATTTAGGAAACCATTTGTGTTTGAGTTTTTGTGGGCCATATATCGACTTTGGTGACTACAATTATGGATTGCACTATAGTTGTCCATTCTTTACACATATTTTCTATCGCCTTTCGTGAACCTTCATTTTTTTTAGTTATAGCCACAATTAGGAAATTGGTCGTGTATGAGTTTTTGTAGGCCATTGATCAATTTTGGTGACTGCAATTGTGGATTGTACTGTAGTTGTGCATGTTGTACCCATATTTTTAATCACCTAAGAGGAGCCTTCTTTTTTTGTTTAGTTATAGCCGCATTTAGGAAAACGCTAATCTTTGACTTTTGTCGAGCATCGATCAACTTTGGCGACTACGATTGTAGATTGCACTATATTTTTCCATTTTGTATGCATATTTTCAACCACTTTTGGTGAGAACGATTGTGGATTACACTGTATTTGTGCATTCTATACGCGTATTTTCTAATGCCTTTCGCTAACCTTCATTTTTTGTTGACTTATAACTGCATTTAGGAAACCGCTCATGTTTGAGTTTTGTGGGCCATCGATCAAGTTTGGTGACTATTATTATGTATTGCATTGTACTTGTCCATTTTGTACGTGTATTTTCTATCACCTTTTGTGAATCTTCATTTTTTGTTGAGTTATAGCCACATTTAGAAAACCACTCGAGTTTTTGTTTTCGTGCGCCATCAATCAACTTTTGTAACTACGCTAGTGGATTACACCATAGTTGTGCACTCTATACACGTATTTTCTATCACCTTTCATGAACCTTCATTTTTTTTTGAGTTATAGCCAAATTCAGGAAACCGCTCATGTTTGAGTCTTCGTCAGCTCAACAAAAAATGAAGGTTCACGAAAGCTGATAGAAAATAAAAGTATAGAATGAACAACAACAGTGCAATCCATAATTGTAGTCACCAAAGTTGATTGATGGCCCATGAAATCTCAAACACGAGTGGTTTCCTAAGTGTGTCTGTAACTCAAGGAAAAGGGAAGGTTCCCAAAAAGCGATAAAAAATATGCGTATAGAACAACAACAATTTTATCCACAATTGTAGTTCCCAAAGTTGATTGATGGCCCACAAAAACTCAAACATGAACGGTTTCCAAAATGTGGCTATATCTCTATAAAAAATGAAGGTTTGTGCAAAGCGATAGCAATTACGTGTATAGAATACACAAGTACAGTATAATCCACAATCGCAGTCACCAAAAGTGATTTAAAATATGCGTACAGAATGGACAACTATAGTGCAATCCAAATTGTAGTCACCAAAGTTGATCAATGGCCCACGAAAAGTAAAAAGCGAGGAGTTTCCTAAGTGCGGATATAACTCAATCAAAAGTAAAGATTCGTGAAAGGCTATAGAAAATAAGCATATAGAATGCACAACTATAGTGTAATCCACAATTGTAATCACCAAAATTGATTGATGGCCTAAAAAAACTCAAACACGAGCGGTTTCCTAAATGCGGCTATAACTAGACAAACAATTAATGTACTTAATAGGCAATAAAAAATTACCGTTGATAATGCACAACTACAGTGGAGTGCACAATTGTAGTCACCAAAATTGATCGATGGCCCACGAAAACTCAAACACCAGCAGTTTCCTAAACGTGGCTATAACTCAACAAAAAATGAAGGTTTGTGAGAGGTGATAGAAAATACACGTATAGAATGGACAACTATTGTACATTCCACAATAGTTGTCCCCAAAGTTGATCGATGGCCCACAAAAACTCAAACACAAGTGGTTTCCTAAGTGCGGCTATAACTGAATAAAAAATGATGGTTCGTGAAAGGCAATAGAAAATATACGTATAGAATGGACAACTACAGTGTAGTCCACAATCGTAGTCAAAAAATTTGATCGATGGCCAATGAAAACTTAAACATGAGCGGTTTCCTAAGAGTGGCTATAACTCAATGAAAAATGAAGGTTTGTGAAAGGTGAGAGGAAATACGTGTATATAATGCACAACTATAGTTTAATCCACAATCCTAGTCACCAAAGTTGATCGATAGCCAACAAAAACTCAAACATGAACATTTTCCTAAATGCGGGTATAACTCAAGAAAAAATGAAGTATCATGAAAGGTGATTAAAAATATGCATACAGAATGCACAACTACAGTACAACCCATAATTGTAGTCACCAAAGTTGATTGATGGCCTAGAAAAACTCAACAAAAAATAAAGGTTCGCGAAAGGTAATAGAAAATACACGTATAGAATGTGGACGAACCTTGTGAAGGAATCCTTAGGTTTTCGGGGTATTTAATTCTCACCAATTTTTGAGTTACTCAAGCTGACATTCTCACTTCCGCTTCATCCACAACTGCTCACGCAAACACTTCCCTCTGAGGCGGAACGCTCCCCTACTGATGTATGTTTTATTACATCCCACAGCATCGGAAGATCCACAACCACAGTGTTATCCACAAGCGTAGTGACCAAAGTTGATCGATGGCACACATGTACAAAATGGACAACTACAGTGCAATCGACAATTGTAGTGACCAAAGTTGGTCGATGGCACACGAAAAATCAAACACGAGAGGCTTCCTAAACGGAGATGTAAATCACCAAAAAATGAAGGTTCACAAAAGGCCATTGAAAATACGCATACAAAATGGACAACTACAATGCAATCACAATCCTAGTCACTAAACTCTATTGATGGCTCACGAAAACTCAAACATGAGTGTTTTCCTATATGCGGCTATAACTCAACAAAAAATGAAGTTTCGAGAAAGGCGATAGAAAATACACGTATAGAATGCACAACTACAGTGTAATCCACAATAGTAGTAACCAAAGTTGATCGAAGGCCAACGAAAACTCAAACACGAGCCATTACATAAGTGCACCTATAACTCAACGAAAAATAAAGGTTTGAGAAAGGCCAAAGAAAATACACGTATTGAATGCACAACTATAGTGTAATCCACAATTGTAGTCACCAAAGTTGATCGATGGCCCACAAAATCTCAAACACGAGCGTTTTCCTAAATGCAGCTATAACTCAACAAAAAATAAAGGTTCGTGAAAGGAAATTAAAAATACATGTATGAAATTGAAAACTATAGTGTAGTTCAAAAGCATAGTCACCAAACTTGATCGATGGCCCACAAAAACTCAAACTTGAGTAGTTTCCTAAATGCAGCTATATCTCAACAAAAAATGAAGGTTCACAAAAGGCAATAAAAAATTATCGTACAAAATGGAAAACTACAGTGCAATCCACAATCGTAGTCAGCAAAGTTGATCGATGGGCCACGAAAACCGAAACACGAGCGGTTTCCTAAGTGCTGCTATAATGCAATGAAAAATGAAGGTTTGCAAAAAGCGATAGAAAATACACATAAAGAATGCGCAACCATAATCCAGAATCGTAGTCACGAAATTTTATCAATGGCCCACGAAAACTCAAACACGAGTGTTTTCGTAAATGCAGCTATAACTCCACAAAAAAAGAAGGATCGTCAAAGGCGATTAAATATATGCACACAAAACAACTAAAGTAAAATCCATAATAGTAGTCACCAAATTTGATTGATGGCCCCCAAAAACTCAAATATGAGATGTTTCCTAAATGCAGCTATAACTCAACAAAAAAGGAATGTTCGCAAAAGACAATGAAAATTCGTGTATACAATTCACAACTACAGTGTCATCGACAATCGTAGTCACCAAAGTTGATCAATGGCCCAGAAAAACTCAAACAAGATTGGTTTCCTAAATGTGGCTATAACTCAACAAAAAATGAAGGGTCGCAAAAGGCGATAGAAAATATGCGTATAGAATGCACAACTACATTGTAATCAATAAGCGTAGTCAACCAAAGTTGACTGATGGCCCACGAAAAATAAAAACTCGAGCAATTTCCTAAATTGGGCTATAACTCAACAAAAAATGAAGGTTTGTGAAAGGAAATAGAAGATACGTGTACAAAATGGACAACTAGAGTGTAATCCACAATCGTAGTCATCAAAATTGATCAATGACCCACAAAAACTCAAACATGAGCGGTTTCCAAATTGTGGCTCCTAAGAAAAAATGAAGGTTCGCAAAAGGTGATCGAAAATACGGGTATAGAATGAACAACTACAGTGTAATCCACAACGTAGTCACTAAAGTTGATTGATGGCCCACAAAAACTCAAACACTAGTGGTTTCCTAAATGTGGTTATAACTCAACCAAAAATGAAGGTTCGCGAAAGGCGATAGAAAATACGCCTATAGAATGCACAATATTAGTCACCAAAGTTGATCGATGACCCTCGAAAACTCAAACATGAGCGGTTTTCCTAAATGCGGCTATAATTCAACAAAAAATTAAGGTTCACGAGAGAAAATATACATATAGAATGCACAACTACAGTGTAATCCAATATTGTAGTCACCAAAGTTAATCAATGGCCCACGAAAACACAAAAACAAGCGGTTTCCTAAGTGCGGCGATAACACAATGAAAAATTAAGGTTCATGAAACGCTATAGAAAATATGCATAGAGAATGCACAACTATAGTGTAATCCACAAGCGTAGTCACCAAAGCTGATCGATGGCCCACAAAAACTCAAACATGAGTGGTTTGCTAAATGCAGCTATAACTCAACAAAAAAATTTGATTTTCCCAAATAAAATTGTTTCGTAGATTCAATTTTTGAGGTATTCTTACATGTTGCTGAAAAAATAGTTTTTCGAAAAAAGGACGATCTAGGTCTTCTCAAAATGACATTCTCTACATATCCCATTTCTACAATTTTTCATAAAAAGATTCAAAAGATTTGCCTCTGTTACCTCTACTGCTTCTACTTTTCAAGAACATCTATCTTTTTCAAGAACAACTTATTTTTTCAAAAGCATAAGGGTCTCTTTAGCACATGAGCACCTACAAAACCCATATTTCGACTTTCCCAAACAAAAATTATTTTTTAGATTCCATTTTTTAGGGGTTCTTGCATATTGGTGAAAAATTAGTTTTTCGAAAAGAGGATGATCTGGTTCTACTCAGAGCGACATTCTCTACAAAACTCATTTCTCAAAATTTTCACAAAAAGATTGAATTTTTTTGCCTTTGTTACCTCCACTGCTTCTACTTTTTAAAAAAATAAAATTGAAAAACAACTTATTTTTTCAAAAAATGGACAATCTAGGTCTCTTGACCACAAGAGCACCTATAAAACCCATATATCGATTTTTCCAAAAAAAATTGTTTTGTGGATTCTATTTTTGAGGAGTTCTTACATGTTTGTGAAAAATTATGTTTTCGAAAAAAGGATGATATGGGTCTAATCATAATAACATTCTCTACAAAACCCATTTCTCAGATTTTTCACAAAATGATTTAAATTTTTTTCCTCTATTACCTCTACTACTTCTACTTTTCAAAAAAAACAATCTTTTTCAAAAAGAACTAAGTTTTTGAAAAAACGGACGATCTGGGTCTTTCGACACATGAGCACCTATAGAACCCATATTTTTGATTTTCCCAAAAATAAATTGATTTGTAGATTCTATTTTTGAGGGGTTCTTGCATGTTTGTCAAAAATTAGTTTTTCGAAAAAAGGACAATCTGGGATTACCTAGAACGACATTCTCTACAAAACCCATTTCTCAGATTTGTCATAAAAAGATTCAAAAATTCAAAAAAATTGCCTCCATTACCTCTACTTTTTCTACTTTTCAAAAAATCTATCTTTTTCAAAAACAACTTATTTTTTCCAAAAACGGACGATCTGGGTCTCTTTAGGACACAACCACCTATAAAACCCATATCTTTTATTTTCCCAAAAAACATTGTTTTGTAGATTTTATTTTTGAGGGGTTCTTGCATGTTGGTGAAAATACGCGTATAGAATGCACAATTACAGTGTAATCCACAATTGTAGTCACCAAAGTTGATTGATGGCCTAGAAAAACTCAAACATGAGTGGTTTCTTAAATGTGGCTATAACTCAACATAAAATGAATGTTCGTGAAAGGCGATAGAGAATATGTGTATAGAATGCACAACTACAGTGTAATCCAAAAAGCATTGTCAACAAAGATAGTCGATGGCGCACGAAAACTCAAACTCGAGTGGTTTCCTAAATGCAGCTATAACTCAACAAAAAATGACGGTTCGTGAAAGACAATAGAAAATATGTGTATAGATTGCGCAACTACAATGTAATCCATAGACGTAATCACCAAAGTTGATTGATGGGCCACAAAAACTCAAACTTGAGCAGTTTTCCTAAATGCGGCGATAACTTAAACAAAATGAAGGTTCGCGAAAGGTGATAGAAAATACGCATACAAAATGCACAACTACAGTGCAATCCAATATCATAGTCACCAAAGTTGATTGATGCCCCCACGAAAACTCAAATTTGAGCGGTTTCCTAAATGCTGGTATAACATGTGCAGTCCATGATTGTAGTCACCAAAGTTAATTGATGGCACACAAAAACTCAAACACGAGCGGTTTCCTAAATGTGGCTATAACTCAACAAAAAATGAAGGTTCGTCAAAGGCGATAGAAAATACGCGTATAGAATATAGAACTACAGTGTATAATCCACAATCATAGTCACTAAAGTTGATTGATGACCCACGAAATCTCAAACACGAGTGTTTTTCTAAATACGACTACGACTCAATAGAAAATGAAGGTTCGTGAAAGGCGATTAAAAATATGCATATAGAATGGACAACTACAGTGCAATCGACAATTGTAGTCACCAAAGTTGATCGATGGCCCACAAAAACTCAAACACGATTGTGGATTGCACTATAGTTGTTCAATTTGTAAACGTAATTTCTATTGCCTTTCACGGACCTTCATTTTTTGTTGAGTTATAGCCCCATTTAGGAAACCACACGTGTTTGACTTTTCGTGGGCTGTCAATCAACTTTGGTGACTACAATTGTGGATTGCACTGTAGTTGTCCATTATGTACGCGTACTTTCTATTTCCTTTTGCAAACCTTTGGTTCTAGTTGAGTTATAGCCAAATTTAGGAAACCGCTCATGATTAAGATTTTGTGGGTGATATCGATAAACTTTGGTCACTAAGATTGTAGATTGTACTATAATTAAGCATTTTGTACACATATTTTTAATCGACTTTCATGAAAATTCATTTTTTGTAGGGTTATAGCCACTTTTAGGAAAATGCTCTTGTTTGAGTTTTCGTAGGCCAGCGATCAACATCGGTGACTACAGTGTAATAAAAAATTGTAGTAACCAAAGTTGGTTAATGGCCCACAAAAACTCAAACATGAGCGGTTTTCTAAGTGCAGTTATAACTCAACGAAAAATGAGCGTTCACAAAAGGTGATAGAAAATATGTGTATAGAATGCACAACTACAGTGTAATCCACAATCGTAGTAGCCAAAGTTGATCGATGGCCGATTAAAACTCTAGCACAAGCGTTCTCCTAAATGCAACTATACCTCAACAAAAACTGAAGGTTCGCAAAAGCCAATAGAAAATACATGTAAAGAATGGACAACTACAGTGTAATGCACAATCGTAGTGACCAAAGTTGATCGATGGCCCACAAGAACTCAAACACGAGCGGTTTCTTAAATGCAGCTATAACTCAACAAGAAATGAAGCTTCATGAAAGGCGATATAAAATACGCGTACAGACTGGACAACTACAGTGCAATCCATAATTGTAGGCACTGAAATTGATAGACGGCCCACGAAAACTGAAATACGAGCGGTTTCCTAAATACGGCTATAACTCAACAAAAAATGAAGGTTTTTGAAAAGCGATTAAAATATGCATACAAAATGCACAACTACAATAAAATTCCCAATCATAGTCACCAAAGTTGATCAAAGGCTCATGAAAAGTCAAACTCGACTAGCTTCCTAAATGCGGTTATAACTCAACAACCAAACAAAGGTTTATGAAAGACGATAGAAAATACATGTACAAAATGGAAAACTACAGTGCAATCCACAATACTAGTCACCAAAGTTGATCGATAGCCCATGAAAACTTGAAAACACAAGCGATTTCCTAAGTGCGGCTATAACTCAACGAAAACTGAAGGTTCACGAAAGGCGATAGAAAATACGCATTTATAATGCACAACTACAGTACAATCCACAATGGTAGTCACCAAAGCTGATTGATGGCCCATGAAAACTGAAACTCGATTCGTTTCCTAAATGTGTCTATAACTCAAAAAAAAGGAAGGTTCGCGAAAGGCAATAGAAAATACATGTACATAATTGAAAACTACATTGCAATCCACAATCATAGTCACTAAAAATGAAACATGAGCATTTTCCTAAATGTGGCTAGAACTCAACAAAACAGAAGTTTCATGAAAGGCGATTAAAAATATGTGTACGAAATGCACAACTATAGTACAATCCACAATCGTAGTCACCAAAGTTGATTGATTTCCCACAAAATTCAAACATTAACGGTTTCCTAAATGTGGCTATAACTCAACAAAAAATGAAGGTTCGCGAAAGGTGATAGAAAATACGTGTATAGAATGAACTACATTGTAATCCATAATCGTAGTCACCAAGTTGATTGATGGCCCACGAAAACTCAAATATGAGCCGTTTCCTATATGCGGCTATAACGCAACCAAAAGTGAAGGTTCACAAAAGGCAATAGAAAATAGGCATATAGAATGGATAACTACATTGCAATCCACAATCGTAGTTACCAAAATGATCAATGGCCCACAAAAACTCAAGCACGAGCGGTTTCTTAAATGTGGCTATAACTCAACAAAAAATGAAGGTTCAGGAAAAGCGATAGAAAATATGTGTATAGAATGCACAACTATAGTGTAATCCACAAGCGTAGTCACCAAAGTTGATCAATGGCCCCCGAAAACTCCAACCCGAGCGGTTTTCGAAATGCAGCTATAACTCAAGAAAAAATGAAGGTTCGCGAAAGTCGGTAGGAAATACGTGTAATGGACAACTATATTGTGGATTACACTATAGTTGTGCATTCTATATGAATATTTTCTATTGGCTTTCACGAACCTTCATTATTCGTTAAGTTATAGCCACATTTAGGAAACCGTTCGAGTTTGAGTTTTTTTTGGCCATCGATCAACTTTGGTGACTATGCTTGTGGATTACACTGTATTTGTGCATTCTATAAGTGTATCTTCTATCGCATTTCACGAACCTTCATTTTTTGTTGAGTTATAGCTGCATTTAGGAAACCACTTTGGTTTGAGATTTTGTGGGCTATCGATCAACTTTGGTGACTACGATTGTTGATTACACTATAGTTGTTCATTCTATACATGTGTTTTCTATCGCTTTTCGCGAACCCTTATTTTTTGTTGAGTTATAGCTGCATTTAGGAAACCGCTCATGTTTGAGTTTTTGTGGGCCATCAATCAACTTTGGTGACTACAATTGTAGATTGTACTATAGTTGTGCATTTTTTAAGTATATTTTTACTCACCTTTCATGAACCTTTGTTTTTTGTTGAGTTATAGCCGCATTTATGAAATCTCTCGTGTTTGAGTTTTTGTGGACCATCGAGAAACTTTGGTGACTACGATTGTGGATTACATTGTAGGTGTGCATTCTATACACGTATTTTCAGAAACATGCAAGAACCCCTAAAAAATAGAATCTACAAATTTTTTTTTTGGGAAAATAAAAAATATGGGTTTTATAGTTGGTTAGGTGCTAAAGAGACCTAGAACGTCCGTTTTTTAAAAAAGAAAAGTTGTTTTTGAAAAAGATAGATTTTTTCAAATCTAGAAGCAGTAGAGGTAATATAGGCAAATTTTTTGAATCTTTTTATGAAAAATATGAGAAATGGGTTTTGTAGAGAATGTTCTTCTGAGTAGACCCGAATCGTCCTTTTTACGAAAAACTAAATTTTCACCAAGATGCAAGAATCCCTCAAAAATATAATCTACGAAACAATATTTTTTGGGAAAATCAAAAATATTTTATAGGTGCTTTGGTGCTAAAGAGATTCAAATCGTCCGTTTTTTGAAAAAATAAGTTGTTTTTGAAAAAGATTGAATTTTTTAAAAAGTAAAAAAACAATATAGGTAATATAGGCAAATTTTTTGAATCTTTTTATGAAAAATTTGAGAAATAGGTTTTGTAGAGAATGTCATTCTGAGTAAATCCAAATCATCTTTTTTTTTGAAAAACTAATTTTTCACCAACATGCAAGAACCCCTTAAAAATAGAATCTATGAAAAAGTTTGTTTGGGAACATCGAAATAATGGGTTTGATAGGTGCTCGTGTGGTAAAGAAACCAAGATTGTCTGTATTTTGAAATTATTTGTTATTGAAAAATATAGATTTTTTTGAAAAGTATAAGCAGTAGAGATAACAGATACAAATTTTTTGAATCTTATTATGAAAATTCTGACAAATGATTTTTGTAAAGAATGTTTTTCTGAGTAGACCCAAATCTCCTTTTTTTGAAAAACTAATTTTTCACCAACATGCAAGAAACCCATATCCTCTTTTCAAAAAACTAATATTTCACCAACATGCAAGAACCCTTCAAAAATAGAATATATGAAACACTTTTTTTGGGAAAAATTGAAATATGGATTTTATAGGTGCTCGTGTGCAAAAAAGACCCAGATCGTCCGTTTTTTCAAAAAATAAGTTTTTCTTGAAAAAGATAGTTTTGTTTGAAAAGTAGAAGCAGTAGGGGTAACAGAGGTAAAGTTTTTGAATCTTTTTATGAAAAATCTAAGAAATGGGTTTTATAGAGAATGTCATTCTGAGTAGATCTAGATCGTCTTTTTTTTTGAAAAACTAATTTTTCACCAACATGTAAGAATCCCTCAAAAATAGAATCTACAAAACAATTTTAGTTGGGAAAATCGAAAATATGGGTTTCATAGGTGCTCTAAAGAGATCCAGATCATCCGTTTTTTTTTAAATAAGTTGTTTTTGAAAAACATAGATTTTTTTGAAAAGTAGAAGCAGTAGAGGTAACAGAGGCAATTTTTTTGAATCTTTTTATGAAAAATCTGAGAAATGGGTTTTGTAGAGAATATCGTTATGAATAGACCTAGATCATCCTTTTTGCGAAAAACTTATTTTTCATCAACATGCAAGAACTCCTCAAGAATAGAATCTACGAAACAATTTTTTTTGGGAAAATAAAATATATGGGTTTTATAGGTACTCATGTGCTAAAGAGACCCAGATCTTCCGTTCTTTGAAAAAATAAGATGTTTTTTGAAAAAGAGAGATATTTTTTAAAAGTAGAAGTAGTAGAGGTATCCGAGGCAAGTTTTTTGAATCTTTTTATGAAAAATATGAGAAATGGGTTTTCTAGAGAATGTTGTTCTGAGTACACCCAGATCGTCCTTTTTTTGAAAAACTAATTTTTCACCAACATACAAGAACCCCTCAAAAATAGAATCTGTGAAACAATTTTTTTTGTGAAAATAAAAATTATGGGTTTTATAAGTGCCCGTGTGTTGAAGAGATTTAGATCGTCTATTTTTTGAAAAAGATAGATTTTTTTGAAAAGTAGAAGCGATGAAATTAACATAACACAAATTTTTTTTTGAATCTTTTTTATGAAAATATGAAATGGTTTTGCTTATGGGAATGTCATTAGGAGTAAATCCTAGATTATCCTCTTTACTATGAAAGAGCTAATTTTTTCACCAACATGCAAGAACCCCTCAAAATGAAGTCACTAGGCAATTTTTTTTGGGAGAAGGAAAATTGAAATATGGGTTTTATAGTTGCTCGTATGCTAAAGAGACCCAGATAGTCCCCTTTTTGGAAAAATAAGTTGTTTTTCAAAAAGATAGATTTTTTTGAGAATTAGAAGCAGTAGATGTAAGATAAGCAAATTTTTTGAATTTTTTTATGAAAAATCTGAGAAATGGGTTTTGTAGAGAATGTCGTTGTAAGTAGACCCATGTCGTCCTTTTTTCAAAAAACTAGTTTTCACCAACATGCAAGAAACCCACAAAAATAGAATCTACAAAACAATTTTTTTTGGGGAAATCCAAAATATGGGTTTTATAAGTGCTTGTGTGCTAAAGAGAACCAGATCGTCCATTTTTTGAAAAAATAAATTGTTTTTGAAAAAAATAAATTTTTGTAAGAAGTAGAAGTAGTAGAGGTAATAGAGGTAAATTTTTTGAATCTTTTTTGAAAAATCTGAGAAATGTGTTTTGTAGAGAATGTCGTTTTGAGTAAAGGCATATATTCATTTTTTTGAAAAACTAATTTTTCATCAACATGAAAAAAAAACCCTCAAAAATAGAATCTACGAAACAATACTTTTTGGGAAAATAAAAAATATGGTTTTATAGATGCTCATGTTGTAAAGAGACCCAGATTGACTATTTTTTTTTTAAATAAGTTGTTGAAAAAACATAGATTTATTTGAAAAGCAGAAGCAGTAGAGGTAAGAGATGCAATTTTTTTGAATCTTTCTATGAAAAATCCTACACACATGTATAAAACCCATAGTTTCAATTTTCCCAAAAAAAATTGTTGAGTTATAGCCCCACATAGGAAAACGCTGTTGTTTGAGTTTTCGTGGGCCATCGATCAACTTTGGTGACTACAATTGTGGATTACAATGCAGTTGTGCATTCTATACACATATTTTCTATTGCCTTTCACGAACCTTCATTTTTAATTGAGTTATAGCTACACTTAGGAAATTGCTCGTGTTTGAGTTTTCGTGGGCCATCGATCAACTTTGGTGACTACGATTGTGGATTGCATTCTAGTTGTCCATTTTGCATGCATAGTTTCTATCGCCTTTCGCGAACATTCATTTTTTGTTGAGTTATAGCTGCATATAAGAAACTGCTCGAGTTTTCATTTTCATGAGCCATCAATCAAATTTGGTGACTACGCTTGTGCATTGCATTGTAGTTTTTTATTCTATATGTGAATTTTCTGTCACCTTTTGCGAACGTTCATTTTTTCTTAAGTTATAGCCGTATTTAGGAAACTGCTGATGTTTGAGCTTTTCTAGGCCATCAATCAACTTTGGTGAATGCAATTGTGGATTGTATTGTAGTTGTGCATTATGTAGGCATATTTTTAATTGCTTTTCATAAACATTCATTTTTTTCTTGAGTTATAGGCGTATTTAGGAAACTGCTCATATTTGAGTTTTGGAGGGCCATCAATCAACTTTGGTGACTACAATTGTGGATTGCACTATAGTTGTCCAATCTGTACACATATTTTCTATCGCCTTTCACAAACCTTCATTTTTCGTTGAGTTATAGCCCCATTTAGGAAACTACTCGTGTTTGAGTTTTCGTGGGCCATCGATCAACTTTGGTGACTACGATTGTGGATTACACTATAGTTGGGCATTTTATACGCGTATTTTTTATCGCCTTTCGCAAACCTTCATTTTTCATTGAGTTATAGCGACACTTAGGAAACCGCTGGCGTTTGAGTTTTTGAGGGCCATCAATCAATTTTGGTGACTACAGTTGTGGATTACACTGTAGTTGTGCATTCTATACGTGTATTTTTCATTTCCTTTCACGAATCTTCATCTTTCGTTGAGTTATATCCACAGTTCGCAAACCGCTCGTGTTTGCTTTCTTTGTTGAGGTATAGCCGCATCTAGGAAATCCTCGAGTTTGAGTTTTCGTGGGCCGTTGATAAACTCTGGTGACTATGAATGGGGATTGTACTGTAGTTGTCCAATCTGTAAACGTATTTTCTATCGCCTTTCACGAACGTTAATTTTTTGCTCAGTTATAGCCCCATTTTGGAAACCGCTTGTGTTTGACTTTTTGTGGGCCATCGATCAACTTTGGTGACTACGATTATGGATTGCACTGTAGTTGTCCATTCTATACGCTTATTTTCAATCAGTTTTCGTGAACCTTCGTTACTGGTTGATTGATACCGCATTTAGAAAACCACTCGTGTTTGAGTTTTCGTGAGCCATTGATAAACTTTAGTGAGAACGCTTGTGGATTACACTGTAGTTGTCCATTCTATACACATATTTTCTATTGCCTTTCGTGAACATTCATTTTTTGTTGAGTTATAGTTGCATTTAGGAAACTGCTCATATTTGAGTTTTTTTGGGCCATCATTCAACTTTCTTGACTATGATTGTAGATTGTACTGTAGTTGTGCATTTTGTACGTATATTTTTCAATACGTGATTAGAATGCAGAACTACAGTGTAATCCACAATCGTAATCACCAAATTTGATCGATGGCCCATGAAAACTCAAACACGAGCAGTTTCCTAAATGGAGCTATAACTCTCCAAAAAATGAAGGCTCATGAAAAGCGATAGAAAATACGCATATAGAATAGACAACTACAGTGCAATCCACAATCATAGTCACCATTGTTGATCGATGGGCTTAAAAAATTCAAACATGAGTGGTTTTTTAAATGCAGCTATAACTCAACAAAAAATGAAGGATCGCGATAGCCGATAGAAAATATATGTATAGAATGCACAACTATAGTGTAATCCACAAGCATAGTGACCAAAGTTGATCGATGGCCCATGAAAACTCAAACTCGAGCCTTTTACTAAATGCGGCTATAACTCAATAAAAAATGAAGGTTAATTAAAAATATGCATACATAATGGACAACAACAGTGCAAACAAAAATCATATTCACCAAAGTTGATCGATGGCCCACGAAAACACAAACATGAGTGGTTTCATAAGTGCAGCTATAACTCAATGATAAATGAAGGTTCACGAAACGCAATAGAAAATACACATATACAATGCACAACTACAATGTAATCCACAATCATAGTCACCAAGGATGATTGATGGCCCATGAAAACTCATACACAACATTTTCATAAATGGGACTATAATTCAACAAAAAATGAAGGCTTGTGAAAGACAATTAAAATCATAGTCACCAAAGTTGCTCGATGGCCCACAAAAACACTAACATAAACGGTTTCCCAAATGCAGATATAAATCAACAAAAAATGAAGGTTGGGAAAAGGCAATATAAAATACGCATATAGAATGCACAACTACAATGTAATCCACAAGCGTAGTCACCAAAGTTAATCAATGGCCCACGAAAACTCAAATTCAAACAGTTTCCTAAATGTGGTTGTAATTCAACAAAAAATGAAGGTTCGCGAAAGGCTATAGAAAGTATGAGTACATAATGCACAACTACAGTGCAATCTACAATCGTAGTCAAAAAAATTGATCGATGGCCCACAAAGACTCAAAGATGAATGATTTCCTGAGTGTGTCTATATCTAGAATGGACAACTATAGTGTAGTTCAATAACATAGTCGCCAAAGTTGATCAATGGCCCAGAAAAACTCCAACACGAGCGGTTTCCTAAATGCAGCAATATTACTCAACAAAAAATGAATGTTCAAAAAGGCAATATAAAATTAGCATTCATAATGCACAACTATAGTGCAATCCACAATCATAGTCGCCAAAATTGATCAATGGCCTAGAAAACTCAAACACGTGCGGTTCCCTAAATGCAGCTATAACTCACCAAAAAGAGAAGGTTCACGAAAGACGATAGAAAATCTGCGTAAACAATGGAAAACTATAGTTCAAACCACAATTGTAGTCAACAAAGTTGATCGACGGCACATGTACACTCAAACATGAGTATTTTAATAAATGCGGCTATAACTCAACAAAAAATGAAGTTTCGTGAAAGGCGATTAAAAATATGTGTACAAAATGCACAATTACAATACAATCCACAATCATAGTCACTAGAGTTTATCGATGGACCACAAAAACTCAACAAAAAATCAAGGTTCACGAAAAGTTATAAACTATAAACATATAGAATGCATAACTATAGTGCAATCCACAAGCGTAGTCACCAAAGTGGATTGAAGGCCAACAAAAACTCAAACAAAAATGAGGGTTCACGAAAGGCGATAGAAAATAAGTGGTCACAATGCACAACTATAGTGCAATCCACAATCATAGTCACCAAAGTTGAACGATGGCCCACGAAAACTCAAACATGAGCGGTTGCCTAAATGTGGCTATAAATCAACAAAAAATAAAGGTTTGTGAAAGGTGATTAATAATATGCATACACAGAATGCAAAACTACAATACAATCCACAATCCTAGTCACCAAAGTTGATCTATGGCCCACAAAAACTCAAACAAAAGCGATTTCCTAAATGCGGTTATAACTCAACAAAAAATGAAGGTTCGCAAAAGGCGATAGAAAATACACATATAGAATGCAAAACTACAGTGTAATAAACAAGCGTAGTCACCAAAGTTGGTTGATGGCCCATGAAAACTCAAACTCAACAAAAAATAAAAGTTCACGAAAGGCAATAATAAATTAATGTAAAGAATGGACAACTACCATGCAATCCAAAATCGTAGTCACCAAAGTTGATCAATGTCCCATGAAAACTCAAACATGAGTGGTTTCCTAAGTGCGGCAATAACTCAATGAAAAATGAAGCTTCGCGTAAGGCGACAGAAAATACGCATATAGAATGGACAACTATAGTGCAATCAACAAGTGTAGTAACTAAAGTTCATCGAAGGCCCACGAAAATTCAAACTCGAGCGATTTGTGAATTACGGCTATAAGTCAACAAAAAGTGAAGGTTCATGAAAGGAAATTAAAAATATGCGTACAGAATGCACAACGACAGTACAATCCACTATCGTAATCACCAAAGTTGATCACTGGACCACAAAAACTTAAACACGAGTGGTTTCCTAAATGCGGCCATAACTCAAAAAAAAATGAAGGTTCCTGAAAGGTGATAGAATTTACACGTAGAGAATGGACAACTATAGTGCAATCCACAATCGTAGTCACCAAAGTCGATCGATGGCCCATGAAAACTGAAGTACGAGCGGTTTCCTAAGCTCAGGTATAACTCAACGAAAAATGAAGGTTCAATAAAGGCGATAAAAAATACACCTACAGAATGCAAAACTACAGTGTAATCCACAATTGTATTTACCAAAGTTGATCGATGGCCCACATAAACTCAAGCATGAGCATTTTCCTAAATGCGACTATAACTCAACAAAAAATGAAGCTTCGTGAAAGGCGATTAGAAATATGCGTAACAAATACACTACTACAGTAAAATCCACAATGATAGTCACCAAAGTTCATCGATGACTTATAAAGACTCAAACATGAGCTGTTTCCTAAATGCGGCTATAATTCAACAAAAAATAAGGTTGGCAAAAGGCAATAGAAAATACGCGTATAGAATGCACAATTACAGTGTAATCCACAAGCGTAGTCACCAAAGTTAATCGATGGTCCATGAAAACTCAAACCTTAGCTGTTTTCTAAATGTGGCTATATCTAGGCAAAAAATGAAGGTTCATGAAAGGCAATAGAAAATACGCATATAGAATGGATATCTACATTGTAATCCGCAATCGTAGTCACCAAAGTTGATCGATGGCCCACGAAAAGTCGAACACGAGCGGTTTAATAATTGCGGCTATAACTCAATGAAAAATGAAGGTTTGTGAAAGGAAATAGAAAATACACATATAGAATGCACAATTACAATACAATCCACAATCATAGTCGCCAAAGTTGATAGATGGCCCAAAAAATGTCAAACATGAGCGGTTTCCAAAATGTAGCTATAAGAAACGAAGGTTCAAGAGAGGCGATTGAAAATACGTTTATAGAATGCACAATACAGTGTAATCCACAATCGTTGTCACCAAAGTTGATCGATGGCCCACAAAAACTCAAACACGAGGAGTTTAAGAAATGCGGCTATCACTCAATCAAAAATGAAGGTTCACAAAAGGCTATAGAAAATACGCATACATAATGGACAACTACAGTCCAATCCACAATTGTAGACACCAAACTTGATTAATGGCCTAGGAAATACAAAACACGAGCGGTTTCCTAAATGCGGCTATAACTAAACAAAAAATGAAGGTTCACAAAAGGCAATATAAAAATATATGTATAAAATGCACAACTATAGTGTAATCCACAAGCGTAGTCACCAAAGTTGATCGATGGTCCTCGAAAACTCAAACTCGAGTAGTTTCCTAAATACGGCTATAACAAAACAAAAAATGAAGGTTCTTCAAAGGTGATAGAAAATACACGTAAAAAATGGACAACTACAGTGCAATCCACAATCGTAGTGACCAAAGTTGATCGATGGCCCATGAAAATGCAACCACGAGCGGTTTCGTAAGTGCAGCTACAACTCAACGAAAAATGAAGCTTCGCAAAAGGTGATAGAAAATACGCATATAGAATCCACAACTACAGTGTAATCCTCAAGCGTAGTCACCAAAGTTGATTGATGGCCCACGAAAACTCAAGCTTGAGCGGTTTCCTAAATGCAACTATAACTCAACAAAAAAAGAAAGTTTGTGAAAGGCGATAGAAAATATGTGTACAAAATGGATAACTACATTGCAATCCAAAATCTTAGACACCAAAGTTGATCGATGGCCCACGAAAAGTCAAACGCGAGCAGTTTCCTAAGTGCGGGTATAAATCAATGAAAAAATGAAGCTTCACAACTGGCTATCAAAATACGTGTAGAGAATACACTACTACATAGTGTAATCCACAATCGTTGTCAGCAAAGTTGATCAATGGCTGACAAAAACTCAAACACGAGCGTTTTCCTAAATGCGTCTATAACTCAACACAAAATGAAGGTTCATGAAAGGCGATAAAAAATACGTGTACAAAATGGACAACTAGATTACAATATACAATCGTAGTCACCAAAGTTGATCGATGGCCCACAAAAACTCAAACAAGAGCAGTTTCCTTAGTGTGGTTAGAACAAAGAAAAAAAGAAGGTTTGTGAAATGCATAGAAAATACGAGTATATAATGCACAACTACAGTGTAATCCACAAGTGTAGTCAATAAAGTGTACCGATGGCCCACGAAAACTCAAACTCAAATGGTTTCCTAAATGTGGCTATAACTCAACAAAAAATGAAGGTTTGCGAAAGTCGATAGAAAATATGTGTACATAATGCACAACTACAATACAATCCACAATCATAGTCACCAAAATTGATCGATGGCCCACGAAAACTAAAAGATGAGTGTAATCCACAATAGTAGTCACCAAATTTGATCGATGGCCCAAAAAAACTCAACCACGAGCATTTTCATACATGTGGCTATAACTCAAGAAATAATGAAGGCTCGTGAAAGGTGATTAAAAATATACATACAGAATGCACAACTACAGTACAATCCACAATCGTACTCACCAAAGTTGATTGATCACCCACAAAAACTTAAACATGAGCGGTTTCCCAAATGCAGCTATAACTCAACAAAGAAAGAATGTCCACGAAAGGCAATAAAAAATATGTGTATAGAATGTATAACTACAGTGTAATCCACAATTGTAGTCACCAAAGTTGATCGATAGTCCACGAAAACTCAAATATGAGCAGTTTACTAAATGTGCCTATAATTCAACAAAAAGTGAAAGTTCATGAAAGGCGATAAAAAATAACCATAGAAAATGGACAACTACAGTGCAATCCACAATCGTAGGCACCAAAGTTACCGATGACCCATGAAAACTGAAACACCAGCAGTTTCCTGAATGCAGCGATAACTCAAGAAAAATGAAGGTTCGCGAAAGGAAATAGAAAATACGCATAGAGAATGCATGCCTACAGTGTAGCAGTACAATCCACAATCTTAGTCACCAAAACTGATTGATGGCCCACAAAAAATCAAACATTTCTTGTTTCCTAAATGCGGCTATAACTCAACAAAAAATGAAGGTTTGAGAAAGCTAATAGAAAATACGCATATAGAATGCAAAGCTACAGTTTAATCCACGAGCATAGTCACCAAAGTTGATCAATGGTCTATGAAAACTCAAACACGAGCAGTTTCCTATATGCGGCTATAAATAAACAAAAAAAGAAGGTCCGCAAAAGGTGATAGAAAATACGCATACATATTGGAATACTACAGTGCAATCGACAATCGTAGTCACTAAAGTTAATCGATTGCCCATGAAAACTCAAACGCGAGGATTTCCCATCTTGCACCTATAACTAAATGAAAAATGAGGGTTCGTGAAAGGTGATAGAAAATACACATGTAGAATACACAACTATAGTGTAATCAACAATTGTAGCCACCAAAGTTGATCGATGGCCCACCAAAACTCAAACATGAGCGGTTTCCTATGTGTGGTTATAACTCAACGAAAAATGAAGGTTCGCGAAAGGCAATGCAAAACTATAGTGTAATCCACAATTGTACCCACCGAAGTTGATCGATGGCCCACGAAAACTCAAACATGAGCGTTTTCCTAAAAGCTACTATAACTCAACAAAAAGTGAAGGTTCATGAATGGCGATTAAAAATGTGCATATAGAATATAGAACTACATTGTAATCGACAATCCTAGTCACCAAAGTTGATCGATGGCCGACAAAAACTCAAACACGAGAGTTTGCCTAAGTATAGTAGAATCCACAATCGCAGTCACCAAAGTTGATCGATGGCCCAAAAAAACACACATGAGAGGTTTCCTAAATGTGGTTATAACTCAACAAAAAATGAAGGTTTGCGAAAGGAAATAGAAACTATGTTTATAAAATGCACAACTACAGTGTAATCCACAAGCATAGTCAGCAAAGTTGATCAATGGCCCACAAAAACTCAAATACGTGCAGTTTCCTAAATGTCGTTATGACTCACCAAAAATGAAGGTTGAAGAAAGTCGATAAAAAATACACATAGATAATGGACAACTACAGTGCAATCGAAAATCGTAGTCACTTTAGTTGATCAATGGCCCATGAAAGCTCAAACATGAGTTGTTTCATAAATGCAGCTATAACTCGACGAAAAATGAACATTTACGAAAGGCGACAGAAAATACGTGTACAAAATGGAAAACTGCAGTGTAATCCACAATCGTAGTCACCAAAATTGATCAATGGCCGACAAAAACTCAAACAAGAGTGGTTTACTAAGTGTAATTATACCTCAATGAAAAAAGAAGTTTCATGAAAGGCGATGCAAAATACACATATAAAATGAACAACTATAGTGTAATGCACAATTGTAGTCACCAAAGTTCATCTATAGCCCACGAAAACTCAAACACAAGCGTTTTCCTAAAGCCGTTATAACTCTAAAAAAAATGAAGGTTCGTGAAAGGCAATTAAAAATATGCGTAGAAAATGCACAACTATAGTACAATCCAAAATTGTAGTCACCAAAGTTGATTGATGTCCCACAAAAACTTAAACATGAGCAATTTCTGAAATGTGGCTATAACTCAACAAAAATTGAATGTTCGCGAAAGGCGATAGAAAATACATGTATAGAATGGAAAACTATAGTCCACAATCGTAGTCACCAAAGTTGATTGATGGCCCATGATATCTCAAACACGAGAGCTTTTCTAAATGCGGCTATAACTCAATAAGAAATGAAGGTTCGCAAAAGGCGATAGAAAATATGAGTATAGAATGCACAACTTAACAAGAAATGAAGGTGCACAAATGGAAAAAATACATGTATAGAATACAAAACTACAGTGTAATTCACAATCATAGTCTCGAAAGTTGAGCGATGGCCCACAAAAACTCAAACACAATCGTAGTTACCAAAGTTGATCGATGGTGCACGAAAACTCAAACACGAGCGGATTCCTAAGTGCAGCTGTAACTCAATCAATAATGAAGGTTGGTGAAAAGTGATACAAAATACGTGTATTGAATGCGTAACTATAGTTCAATCTACAATCTTAGTCACCAAAGTTGATTGATGGCACACAAAAACTCAAACACGAGCGTTTTCCTAAAAGTGGCAATAACTCAACAATAAATTAAGGTTCGTGAAAGGCGACTAAAAATATCTGTAAAAAATGCACAACTACAGTACAATCCACAATCGTAGTCACCAAAGTTGATATATTGCCCAAAAAATCTCAAATCTGAGTGGTTTATTAAATGCAGATATAACTCCAAAAAAAATGAATATTCATAAAAGGCAATAGAAAATATGCATATAAAATGCACAACTACAGTGTAATCCACAAGCGTACTCATCAAAGTTGATCGATGGCCCACAAAAACTCAAACCTGACTAGTTTCGTAAGTGTAGCTATAGCTCAATGAAAAATTAAGGTTCGTGAAAGGCAGTACAAAATACACGTATAAAATGCACAACTACAGTGTAATCCACAATCGTTTTCAACAAAGTTGATCGATAGCCCAAAAAATCTCATACACGAGAGTATTCCTAAATGCGGCTATAACTTAACAAAAAATGAAGTTTGATGGAAGGCAATGGAAAAAACACATATAGAATGCACAACTATAGTGTAATCCATAAACGTAGTCACCAAAGTTGATAGATGGCCCACAAAAACTCAAACACGAGCTTTTTCCTAAATGCGGATATAGCTAAAAAAAAGAAAGTTCATGAAAGGCGATAGAAAATACGCGAAGAGAATGGAAAAATACAGTGCATCCCACAAGCGTAGTCCCCAAAGTTGATCGATGGCCCACTAAAACTCAAACATGAACGGTTTCTTAAATGTAGCTATAACTGAACGAAAAATGAAGGTTTGCGAAAGCCGATAGAAAATATACGTATAGAATGCACAACTACAGTGTAGTGCACAATCGTAACCACCAAAGTTGATTGATGGCCCATGAAAACTCAAACATGAGCGATTTCCTAGGTGTGGCTATAAATCAATGAAAAATGGATGTTTGTGAAAGGTGATAGAAAATACACGTATACAATGCACAACTATAGTTTAATCTAGAATCGTAGTCACCAAAGTTGATTAATGGCCCACAAAAACTCCAACATGAGTGGTTTCCTAAATGTGGCTATAACTCAAAAGAAAGTCAAGGTTCACGAAAGGTGATGGAAAATACGCATATAGAATGCATAACTATAGTGTAATCCACAAGCGTAGTCATCAAACTTGACCGATGGACCACAAAAACTCAAACAGGAGCAGTATCCTAAATGCAGCTATAACTCAACAAAAAATGAAGGTTCGTGAAAGGAGATAGAAAGTTAGTGTTCATAATGTACAACTACAGTGCAATCCAAAATCGTAGTCACTAAAGTTGATCCGTGGTTCACGAAAACTAAAACACGAGTGGTTTTCTAATTGCGGCTATAACTCATCAAAACATGAGGTTTCGAGAAAGGCTATAGAAAATACACGTATCAAATGCACAACTACAGTGTAATCCACAATCGTATAAACCAAATTTGATCAATGGCCCACAAAAAAGAAAATTCGAGTGATTTCCTAAACGCAGCTAGAACTCACCAAAAAATGAAGGTTCGTGAAAGGCAATTAAAAATATGTGTTCAGAATGGACAACTACAATGTAATCCAAATGTGTGGTCACCATACTTGATAGATGGCCCACGAAAACTGAAACAGGAGTGGTTTCCTATGTGCTGCTATAACTCAATTAAAAACAAAGGTTCGTAAAGGCGATAGAAAATACACATATAGAATGCACAAATGCATTGTAATCCACAATCTTAGTCACCAAATTTGATCGATGGCCCATAGAAGCTCAAACATGAGCGTTTTCGTAAATGCAGCTATAACTAAAAAAAATGAAGGATTTTGAAAGGCAATTAAAAATATGCATATAGAACAACTAAAGTACAATCCACAATAGTAGTCACCAAAGCTAATTGATGGCCAACAAAAACTCAAACATGAGATGTTTCCTTAATGCAGTTATAAATCAACAAAAAAGGAAAGTTCGCGAAGATTGATAGAAAATACGTGTATACAATGCACAACTACAGTTTAATCCATAATCGTAGTCACCAAAGTTGATTGATGGCCTAGAAAAACTCAAACAAGAGCGGTTTCCTAAATGTGGCTATAACTCAACAAAAAATGAAGGTTTTCCAAAGGCAATAGAAAATACACATATAGAATGCACAACTATAGTGTAATCCACAAACACAGTCACCAAAGTTTATCGAGGGCCCACGAAAAACTCAAACTCGAGCAGTTTCCTAAATGGGGCCTATAACTCAACAAAAAATGAAGGTTCATAAATGGCGATATAAAATACGCGTATAGAATGGACAACTTTAGTGTAATCCACAATCATAGTCACCAAAGTTGATGGATGCCGCACGAAAAATCAAATACGAGCATTTTCCTAAATGTGGGTATGACTCAATAGAAAGTGAAGGTTCGTGAAAGGCGATTAAAAATATGCATACAAAATGCATAACTATAGTACAATACACAATTGTAGTCACCAAAGTTGATCAATGTCTTATGAAAAATTGAAACACTAGCGGTTTCCTAAATGTAGCTATAACTCAACAAGAAATGAAGGTTCGCAAAAGGCGATAGAAAATACACATCTAGAATGCACAACTACAGTGTTGTAATCAACAAGCATAGTCACCGAAGTTGATCGATGGCACATGAAAATTCAAACTCAAGCAGTTTCCTAAATACGGCTTTACTCAACAAAAAATGAAGGTTTGAGAAAGGCAACAAAAAATATGTGTATAGAATGCACACCTACCGTATAATCGACAAGTGTAGTCACCAATGTTGATCGATGGCCCATGAAAACTTAAACACAACCGGTTTCCTAGGTTTGCCTATAACTCAACGAAAAATGAAGGTTCGCGAAAGGCAATAGAAAATATGTGTATAGTATGCACAACTAATGTGTTATCCACAATTGTAGTCACCAAAGTTAATCGATAGAAAATACGTTTATAGAATGCACAACTATAGTATAATTGACAATTGTACTCACCAAAGTTGATCGATGGCCCATGGAAACTCAAACACAAGCGGTTTCCTAAATGCAGCTATAACTCAACAAAACATGAAGGTTCATGAAAGCCGATAGAAAGTACGCGTACATAATGGACAACTACAGTGCAATCCACAATTGCAGTCACCAAACTTGATCGATAGCCCACAAAAACTCAAACATGAGAGGTTTCCTAAATGCAGCTATAACTCAACAAAAAATGAAAGTTTGCGAACGTCGATAGAAAATACGTGTATACAATGCACAAGTATAGTATAATCCACAAGCATAGTCACCAAAGTTGATTGTTGGCCGATGAAAAAACTCAAACATGAGCATTTTCCTATATGCGGCTATAACTCAACAAAAAATGAAGGTTCGTGAAAGGCAATTAAAAATATGCGTAAAGAATGGACAAGTACAGTATAATCCACAATCATAGTGACCAAAGTTGATCGATGGCCCATGAAATCTCAAACACGAGCAGTTTACTAAATGCTGCTATAACTCAACAAAAAATGAAAGTTCACAAAAAGTGATAGCAAATTTATGTATAGAATGCACAAGTGTAATCTAGAAAAGTAGTCACCAAAGTTGATCGATGGCCCACGAAAACTCAAACTCGAACAGTTTCCTAAATGCGGCTATACCTCAACAAAAATGAAGGTTCGCAAAAGGCTATAGAAAATAAATATATAGAATAGGAAACTACAATGCAATCCAAAATCGTAGTAACCAAAGTTGATCGATGGCCCACAAAAGCTGAAACACGAGCGGTTTCGTAAGTGCAACTATAAATAAACAAAAAATGAAGGATTGTGAAAGGTGATAGAAAATACGCATAGAGAATGCACAACAATAGTCTAATCCACAATCGTAGTCACCAAAGTTGATCGATGGCCCACGAAAACTCAAACACGAGTGGTTTAGTAAGTGCAGCTATAACCCATCGAAAAATGAAGGTTCCCAAAAGGCGATAGAAAATACACATAGAGAATACACAACTATAGTGTAATCCACAACCATGGTCACCAAAGTTGATCATGGCCCAGGAAAACTCAAACGCGAGCGGTTTTAGAAATGCGGGTATAACTCAACAAAAAATGAAGGTTCTCGAAAGGGGATAGAAAATACATATACAAAATATAGTACAATAGAGCAATTGTCAAATTGCAGTCACCAAAGTTTATCAACGGCCTATGAAAACTCAAACATGAGCATTTTCGTAAATGCGGCTATAACTCAACAAAAAATGAAGGTTGAGAGGTGATTAAAAATATGCGTAAAGAATGCACAACTTCAGTACAATCCACACTCGTAGTCACCAAAGTTTATCGATGGCCCTCAAAAACTCGAAAACGAGCAGTTTCCTAAATGTGGCTATAACTCAACAAAAAATGAAAGTTTACGAAAGGCGATGGAGAATACACATAAAGAATAGACAACTACAGTGCAATCTACAATTGTAGTCACCAAAGTTGATCTACGGCCCACAAAAACTCAAACTCGAGCGATTTCCTAAAGGCAGCTATAACTCAAAAAAAATGAAGGTTCACGAAAGGCAAAAGAAAATACATGTATAGTATGGAAAACTAGAGTGCAATCCACAATCGTAGTCACCAAAGTTGATCGATGGCCCGTGAAAACTAAAAAATGATCGGTTTCCTAAGTGCAACTATAACTTAACAAAAAATGAAGGTTCACGAAATGCGAGAGAAAATACTCATATAGAATGCACAACTACGGAGTAATCCACAATCGTAGTCACCAAAGTTGATCGATGGCCAAAGAAAATTGAAAGAAGAGTGTTTTCCTAAATGCGGCTATAACTTAATAAAAATGAAGCTTCGTGAAAAACAATTAAAAATATGTGTATAGAATGCACAACTACAATAAAATCCACAATCGTAGTCACCAAAATTGATTGATGGCCCACAAAACATAAACATGAGCAGTTTCCTAAATGCAACTATAACTCAATAAAAAATGAAGGATCACGAAAGGCGATAGAAAATACGCATATAGAATGCACAACTACAGTGTAATCCAGAAGCGTAGTCCTGAAAGTTGATCGATGTCCCACAAAATTGATTAGAGTTCATAATGCATAATTACAATGCAATCCAAAATCGTAGTCACCAAAGTTGATCGATGGCCCATGAAAACTAAAACACGAGCGTTTTCGTTAATGCGACTATAACTCAACAATAAATGATGGTTCTTCGAAGGAAATTAAAAATACGGGTACAAAATTCACAACTATAATACAATCTAGAATCGTTGTCACGAAAGTTGATTGATGGCCCACAAAAACACAAATTTGAGCGATTTCTTAAAAGCAACTATATCTCAAAGAAAAATGAACGTTCACGAAAGGCGATAGAAAATATGTGTATAGAATGAACAACTACAATGTAATCCACAATCGTAGTCACCAAAGTTGATTGATGGCCCACGAAAACTGAAATACGAGCAGTTTCCTAAATACGGCTATAACTTTACAAAAAATGAAGGTTCACAAAAGGAGATAGAAAATACACGTATAGAATGGACAACTACAGTGCAATCCACAATTGTAGTCACCAAAGTTGATCGATAGCCCACGAAAACTCAACGACGAGCGTTTTCCTAAATTATAACTCAACAAAAAATAAAGGTTCGTTGAAGGTTTATTAAAATATGCGTACATAATGCACAACTGTAGTACAATCCACAATCGCAGTCACCAAAGTTGATCGATGGCCCACAAAAACTCAAACATGAGCAGTTTCCTAAATGCGGCTATAACTCAACAAAAAATGAAGGTTCACAAAAGGCGATAGAAAATACGTGTATAGAATGGACAATTACACTGCAATCCACAATCGTAGTCACCGAAGTTGATGGATGGCCCACAAAAACTCAAACATGGGGGTTTTACTAAGTGGGGCTATAACTCAACAAATTTTTTTGGGAAAATCAAAAATATGGGTTTTATACACATTTATAGGATTTTTCATAGAAAGATTCAAAAAAATTTCCTCTATTACCTCTACTGCTTATCTTTTTCAAGAACTTATTTTTTAAAAGAACAGACTATC
Source organism: Sequoia sempervirens (assembly GCA_007258455.2). Classification (NCBI taxonomy): domain Eukaryota; kingdom Viridiplantae; phylum Streptophyta; class Pinopsida; order Cupressales; family Cupressaceae; genus Sequoia; species Sequoia sempervirens. Next base: position 18,637,580 of record VDFB02000001.1, read on the forward strand.
TAGGTCTCTTTACAACATGAGCATCTATAAAACCCATATTTTTTATATTGCCAAAAATTATTTTTTCGTAGATACTATTTTTGAGGGGTTCTTACATGTTGATGAAAATTTACTTTTTCGAAAAAAGGGCGATATGGGTCTCTTCAGAATGAGATTCTTTACAAAACCCATTTCTCAGATTTTTGATAAAAAGATTCAAAATTTTATCCTCTATTACCTGTAGTGCTTCTACATCTCAAAAATTCTATCTTTTTCATGAAAAACCTTTTTTTTTTTTTAAACGGACGATCTAGGTCACTTTAACACAGGAGCACTTATAAAACCCATATTTTCAGTTTTCCCCCAAAAAATTATTTTGTAGATTCTATTTTTGTGGGGTTCTTGTATGTTGGTAAAAAAAAAAAATTCGAAAAAAGGACGATCTGGGTGTACTCAGAACAATTCTCTACAAAACCCATTTCTCATATTTTTCATAAAAAGACTCAAAAAAATTGCCTCTATTACCTCGCTTCTACTTCCCAAAAAAATCAATCTTTTTCAAAAACAACTTATTTTTTCAAAAAACGAACGATCTAGGTCTCTTTACCATACAAGCACCAATAAAACCCATATTTCAATTTTCCAAAAAAAAATTGTTTCGTGGATTCTATTTTTGAGGCGTTTTTGCATGTTGGTGAAAAGTTAGATTTTCAAAAAAAGATGATGTCGGTGTACTTAGAACGAACTTTTCTACAAAACCCATTTCTCAAATTTTTCATAAAAAGATTCAAAAACTTTGCCTTTGTTACCTCTACTGCTTCTACTTTTCAAAAAAATCGATCTTTTTCAATAACAAATTATTTTGTCAAAAAATGGACGATTAGGGTCTCTTGAGCACACAAGCTATAAAACCCAAATTTTGCTTTTCTCAAAAAAAATTGTTTGATGGATTCTATTTTTGAGGGGTTCTTGTATGTTGGTGAAAAATTAGTTTTTTGAAAAAAGGACGATTTGGGTTTATTCATAACGACATTCTCTACAAAACCCATTTGTCAGATTTTTCATAAAAAGATTCAAAAAGTTTGCCTCAGTTATCTCTACTGCTTCTACTTTCCAAAAAAAACTATCTTTTTCAAGAACAACCTTTTTTTTTTTACAAATGGATGATCTAGGTCTCTTTAGCTCTCGAGCACCTATAAAACCCATTTTTATAAAATTTTCCCAAATAAAACTATTTCGTAGATTTGATTTTTGAGGGGTTTTTGCATGTTGGTGAAAAATTAGATTTTCAAAAAAGTGACGATCCGGGTCTACTCATAACGACATTCTCTACAAAACCCATTTCTTTGATTTTTCATAAAAAGATCAAAAAATTTTAGCTCTGTTACCTCTACTACTTCTACTATAAAAAAAAAAACTATAATTTACAAGAATAACTTATTTTTTCAAAAAACAGACGATCTAGGTCTCTTTAGCACATGAGCACCTATAAAAACCATATTTCGATTTTTCCAAAATAAATTGTTTCATAGATTCTATTTTTGAGGGGTGCTTGCATGTTGTTGAAAATTTAATTTTTTGAAAAAGGGACGATCTCGGTATACTCATAACGACATTCTCTACAAAACCCATGTCTCAGATATTTCATAAAAAGATTCAAAAAAATTTCCTTTGTTACCTCCACAGCTTCTACTTTTCAAAAAATTCTATCTTTTTCAAAAACAACATATTTTTTTATAAACTGGACGATCTGGGTCCCTTGAGCACTCGAGTACCTATAAAACCCATATTTTGAATTTTCCCAAAAAAAATTGTTTAGATTTTTGAGGGGTTCTTGCATGTTGGTGAAATATTAGATTTTTGAAATAAATGATGATGTCTACAAAACCCATTTATCCTATTTTTCATAAAAAGATTTAATTTTTTTTCCTATGTTACGTCTACTATTTCTACTTTTTAAAAAAATCTCTCTTTTTCAAGAACTTATTTTTTCAAAAAATGGACAATTGCGTCTCTTTAGCGCACGAACACCTATAAAACCGATATTTTTGATTTTCCAAAAAATATTGTTTCGTAGAGTCTATTTTTGAGGGGTCTTGCATGTTGGTGAAAAATTAGTTTTTCAAAAAAAGGATGATGTGGGTCTTCTCAGAACGTCATTCTCTACAAAACCCATTTCTCAAATTTTCCATAAAAAGACTTAAAAAAATTCTCTGTTAACTCTACTGCTTCTACTTTTCAAATAAATCTATCTTTTTGAAGAACAAATATTTTTTTCAAAAAACGGATGATCTGGGTCTTTTTAGCACACGGGCACCTATAAAACCGATATTTTTTATTTTCCCAAAAAAAATTATTTCCTAGATTCTATTTTTGAGTGGTTTTTGCATGTTGGTAAAAAAATAGTTTTCTGAAAAAATGACGATGTGGATCTTCTCACTCAGAACGACATTCTCTACATAACCCATTTCTCAAATTTTTCATAAAAAGATTTAAAAAATTTACCTCTGTTACCTCTACTAATTCTACTTTTCAAAACAATCTATGTTTTTCAAAAACAACTTATTTTTTCAAAAAATGGACGATCTTGGTCTGTTGTCCACAAGAGCACCTATAAAACCCATATTTTCAATTTTCCCTCAAATAATGTTTCGTAGATTCTATTTTTGAGGGCTTCTTGCATATTTTTGAAAAAACAGCTTTTCGAAAAAAGGACAATCTAGGTTACTCAGAATGACATTCTCTACAAAACGTAATTTTAAGATTTTTCATAAAAAGATTGAAATTTTTTTCCTCTGCTACATCTAATACTTCTACTTTTCAAAAAAATCTATCTTTTCCGAGACCAAATAATTTCAAAAAATGGATGATCTAAATCTCTTTTTCACACGAGCAAGCTATCAAACCCATATGTTTAATTTTCCCAAAAGAAGATTGTTTCGTAGATTCTATTTTTTAAGGGTTATTACATGTTGGTGAAAAATTAGTTTTTTGAAAAAATGATGATCTGGGTCTACTCAGACTGATGGCCCACGAAAACTCAAACATGAGTGTTTTCCTAAATGTCACTATAACTCAACAAAAAATTAAGGTTCACAAAAGGCAATAGAAAATACACGTACAAAATGGACAACATCAGTGCAATCCAAATTCGTAGTCACCAAAGTTGATTGATGGTCCACGAAAGCTTAAACACGAGTGGTTTCCTAAATATGGATATAATTCAACAAAAATGAAGGTTCGTGAAAGGTGATAGAAAATACACATATAGATTGCACAACTACAGTGTAATCCAGAAGCGTGGAAACCAAAGTTGATCGATGGCCCTCGAAAACTCAAATGCAAGTGATTTCTTAAATGCGGCTATAACTCAACAAAAAATGAAAGTTCGCAAAAGGCGATAGAAATACACGTACAAAATGGACAACCTACAATGCAATCCACAATAGTAGTCACCAAAGTTGATGAATGGCCCACGAAAACTAAAACACGAGCAGTTTCCTAACTGAAACTATAACTCAAACATAAATGAAGGTTCGCGAAAATCGATAGAAAATTCATGTATAGAATGCACAACTATAGAGTAATCAAAATAATAGTCACCAAAGTTGTTCGAATGCCCATGAAAACTCAACTATGAGCGTTTTCATAAATGTGGCTATAACTCAAGAAAAAGTGGAGGTTCGTGAAATGCGATTAAAAATTATGAGTACAAAATGCACAACTACAGTACAATCCACAATCGTATTCACCAAAGCTGATTGATGATCCACGAAAACTCAAATATGAGCAGTTTCCTAAATGTGGTTATAACTCAACAAAAAATGAAAGGTTGCAAAAGGTGATACAAAATACACATAGAGAATGCACTACATTGTAGTTGTGCATTCTATATGCATATTTTCTATCGCCTTTCGTGAACCTTCATTTTTTTTTGAGTTATAGGCGTATTTAGGAAACCGCTCGTGTTTGAGTTTTTGTGGGCCATCGATCAACTTTGGTGACTATGATTGTGGATTAGACTATAGTTGTGTATTCTATACACATATTTTCTTTCGACTTTCACAAACCTTCATTTTTTGTTGAGTTTTTGTGGGCCATAGTTCAACTCTGGTGACTACACTTGTGTATTATGTTGTAGTTGTGCATTCTATATGCGTATTTCTATAACCTTTCATGAAGCTCCATTTTTTGTTGAGTTATAGCTACATTTAGGAAATCGCTTGTGTTTGAGTTTTTGTGGGCCATCAATCAACTTTGGTGACTACGATTGTGGATTGTATTGTAGATGTGCGTTCTATATGCATATATTTAATCACCTTTCACAAACCTTAATTTTTTGTTGAGTTATAGCTGCATTTAAGAAAACGCTCGTGTTTAAGTTTCTATGGGCCATCGATCAACTTTGGTAACTACGATTATGGATTACACGGTAGTTGTGCATTCTATAAACGTATTTTCTATCGCCTTTCATGAACTTTCATTTTTTGTTGAGTTATAGCCGCATTTAGGAAACTTTTCATGTTTGAGTTTTCTTGGGCCATCGATCAACTTTGGTGATGACGATTGTGGATTGTACTATAGTTGTGCATTTTGTACACATATTTTTAATCACCTTTCACGAACCTTCACTTTTTGATGAGTTATAACTACATTGAGGAGAATGTTCATTTTTTAGTTTTCGTGGGCCATCGATCAACTTTGGTGACTACGATTATGGATTACATTGTAGTTGTGCATTCTATACACATATTTTTAACCATTTTTCAGAAACCTTCATTGTTTGTTGAGTTATAGCAGTACTTAGAAAATCACTCGTATTTGAGTTTTCTTGGGCCATTGATGAACTTTGTTGAGTACGATTGTGGATTGCACTGTAGTTGTGCAATCTCTACGCGTATTCTCTATCGCTTTTCGCGAACATTCCTTTTTTGTTGAGTTATAACCGCATTTAGGAAACAACTCATGTTTTAGTTTTCATGGGCCATTGATCAACTTTGGTGAAGTTATGATTGTGGATTGCACTGTAGTTGTCCATTATGTATGCATACTTTCTATCACCTTTCGTGAGCCTTCATTTTTTTTTGAATTATAGCTACATTTATAAAAATGCTCATGTTTAAGTTTTCATGGGCCATCATTTAGCTTTGGTGACTACGATATTAGATTACACTAAAGTTGTATTCTATATGTGTATTTTCTATCACCTTTTGCGAACCTTCATTTTTGGTTGAGTTATAGCTGCAATTGGGAAACTGCTCGTCTTTGAGTTTTTGTGGGCCATCGATTAACTTTGGTGACTTCAACTATGGATTGCACTGTAGTTGTCAAATTTGTATGTGTATTTTCTATTTCCTTTTGCGAAACTTCATTTTTCGTTGAGTTATGGCCACATTTACGAAACCGTTCGTGTTTGAGTATTCGTGGGCCATCGATTAACTTTGGTGACTATCCTTATGGATTATACTGTAGTTGTCCAATCTGTACACATATTTTCTATCACCTTCCACTAACCTTCATTTTTTTGTTGAGTTATATCTGCATTGGGGAAACTGGTCGTGTTTGAGTTTTTGTGTGCCATCGATCAACTTTGGTGACTATAACTAGAGTGTAATCGACATTCATAGTAAAAAATGTTGATCCATGGCCCATGAAAGTTCAAACACGAGAATTTTCCTAAATTCTGCTATAACTCAACAAAACACGAAGGTTGATGAAGGCTGTTGAAATATGTGTTCAAAATGTACAACTACAATAAGTTCCACAATTGTAATCACCAAAGTTGATCGATAGCCCACAAAAACTAAGAAATGAGTTATTTCCTAAATGTGGCTATAACTCAACAAAAAAAGAAGGTTCGCTAAAGGCAATAGAATATATGCATATAGAATGCACAACTAAAGTGTAATCCTCATCCGTATGCACCAAATCTGATATATGGCATGAAAACTCAATCACGAGTGTTTTCCTAAATGTGGCTATAACTAAAAAAAAAATGAAGGTTCCTGAAAGACAATTAAAAATATACAGACATAATGCACAACTACAGTACAACTACATTCTAATCCATAATCGTAGTCTCCAAAGTTGATTGATGGCCCACAACAAATCAAACACGAGCGATTTCCTAAATGTAGCTATAAATAAAGAAAAAATGAAGGTTCACGAGAGGTGATAGAAAATATGCGAAACAAATGGACAACTACAGTTCAATCCACAATAATAGTCACGAAAGTTAATCGATGGCCATCAAAAAATCAAACACGATCGTTTTCCTAAATGCGGCTATAACTCAACAAAAAATGAAAATTCAAAAAAGGTGATAGAAAATACATGTACAAAATGGACAACTACAGTGCAATCCACAATCGTAGTCACCAAAGTTAATTGATGGCCCACAAAAACTTGAATACAAGCAGTTTGCTATGTGCGGCTATAAATCAACAAATAATGAAGTTTCACGAAGGGTGATAGAAAATACGCGTAGAGAATGACAACTATAGTGCAATCCACAATCATAGTCACCAAAGTTGATCGATGGCCCACAAAAACTCAAACATGAGCGACTTCCTAAGTGGGGCTAAAACTCAACAAAAAATGATAGAAAATACATGTATAGAATGCACAACTACAATGTAATCCGTAATAGTAGTCACCAAAGTTGATCGATGGCCCATGAAAACTCAAACATGAGCTTTTTTTCCTAAATACATCTATAATTCAAAAAAAAATTAAGGTTCATGAAAGGCGGTCAAAAATATGTGTAAAAAATCCACAACTACAATGCAATTCCCAATCGTAGTCACCAAAGTTGATTTATGGCCCACAAAAACTCAAACATGAGCAGTTTCCTAAATTGGGCTATAACTCAACAAAACATGAATGTTCGCGAAAGGTGATAGAAAATACATGTATAGAATGCACTACACTGTAATCCAAAAGCATTGTCACCAAAGTTGATCGATGGCCCACGAAAACTCAAATTCGAGTGGTTTCCTAAATGCAGTTATAACTCAACAAAAATTGAAGGTTCATGAAAAGCGATAGAAAATACATGTAGAGAATGCACAACTATAGTGTAATCCACAATCGTAGTCACCAAAGTTGATCGATGGCCGACAAAAACTCAAACATGAGCGTTTTCCTAAATGCGGCTATAAGTCAACAAAAAATGAAGTTTCGTGAAAGGTGATTAAAAATATGCCTAGAGAATGAACAAATACAATCCAATCAACAATCGTTGTCACCAAAATGGATCAATGTCCCACTAAAACTCAAACACGAGCGGTCTCTTAAATACGTCTATAACTCAATGAGAAATGAAAGTTCACAAAAGGAGATAGAAAATATGTGTATAGAATGCACAACTACATTGTAATCCATAATTGTAGTCACCAAAGTTGATCGATGGTCCATAAAAACTCAAACACAAGCTTTTTCCTAAATGCGGCTATAAGTCAAGAAAAAATGAAGGTTCGTGAAAGATGATTAAAAATATGCGTACAAAATGCACAACTATAGTATAATCCACAATCGTAGTCACCAAAGTTGATCAATGGCCCATAAAAACTCAAACATGGGTTTCCTAAATGCGGTTATAACTCAAAAAAAATCAAGGTTCATGAAAGGCGATAGAAAATAAATGTATAGAATGCACAACTACATTGTAATTCACAAGCATAGTCACCAAAGTTGAATGATGGCCCACAAAAACTCAAACACGAGCGGTTTGTTAAATGCAGCAATAACACAACAAAAAGTGAAGGTTCACGAAAGGTGATAGAAAATACGTGTATAGAATGCACAACTACAATGTAATTCACAAGCGTAGTCACCAAAGTTGATCGATGGCCCACAAAAACTCAAACATGAGCGGTTTCCTTAGTGCAGCTATAACACAACAAAAAATGAAGGTTCGCAAAACGCGATAGAAAATTAGCATTCATAATGCACAACTAAAGAGAAATCCACAATCGTAGTTACCAAAGTTGATTGATGGCCCTTAAAAACTCAAACACGAGTGTTTTCCTAAATGCGACTATCATTCAACAAAAAATATGTGTACAAAAGGGACAACTACATTGGAAGGCGATAGAAAATATGCATGTAGAATGCAGAACGATAGTGTAATCCACTAGCGTATTCACAAAAGTTGATTGATGCCACATGAAAACTCAAACACGAGCGGTTTCCTAAATGCGGCTATATCAACAAAAAAACAAAGGTTCACAAAAGGCAATAGAGAATAGGCATATACAATGGACAACTACAGTGCAATCCACAATCATATTCACCAGAGTTCATCGATGGCCCATTAAAACTCAAACACAAGCGGTTTCTTAAATGCAGCTATAACTCAATGAAAATTGAAGGTTCACGAAAGGCGATAGAAAATTTGTATTCAGATTGGACAACTATAGTCCAATCCACAATCGTAGTCCCCATAGTTGATCAACGGCCTACAAAAACTTAAATACGAGCAGTGTCCTAAATATGACTATAACTCAACAAAAAATGAAGGTTTGTAAAAGGCAATTAAAAATATGCATACAAAATGCACAACTACAGTGCAATCCACAATCATAGTCACCAAAATGCGAAGGTTCGTGAAAGGCAATAGAAAATACGTGTACAGAATGCACAACTACAGTGTAATCCACAATCTTAGTCACCAATGTTGGTCGATTGTCCACGAAAACGCAAAGTCGAAAGGTTTCCTAAATGCGGCTTTAACTCAACAAAAAATGAAGGTTTGTGAAAGGTGAAAGAAAATACGAATACAGAATGGTCGACTACAGTGCAATCCACAATCGTAGTCACTAAAGTTGATCAATGGCCCACTAAAACTCAAACACAAGCGGTTTCCTAAATGCGGCTATAACTTAATAGAAAGCGAAGGTTCACGAAAGGCGATAGAAAATACACTTTCAAAATGGACAACTACAGTACAATCCTATAGAAAATACGTGTACATAAGGGACAACTACATTGCAATCCACAATCGTAGTCACCAAAAATGATCGATGGCCCATGAAAACTCAAACACGAGTGGTTTCCTAAATGTAGCTATCACTCAACGAAAAATAAAGGTTCATGAAAGGCGATAGAAAATACACATACAAAATGGACAACTACAAAGCAATCCAGAATCGTAGTCACCAAAGTTGATCGATGGCCCACGAAAACTCAAATACGAGCGGTTTCCTAAATACGGCTATAACTCAACAAAAAATGAAGGTTTGTGAATGTCGATTAAATATATTTGTACAAAATGCACAACTGTAGTCACTAAAGTGTATAGATAGCCGAAAAAAATGCAAACATGAGCATTTTTCGAAATATGGCTAAAACTCAAGAAAAAATGAAGGTTTGTGAAAGGTGATTAAAAATATGCATACAAAATGCTCAACTAAAATATAATCCACAAGCGTATCCACCAAATTTGATCGTGGCACATGAAAACTCAAACACAAGCGGTTTCCTAAATGCAGCTATAACTCTACAAAAAACTAACATTCACAAAAGGCGATAGAAAATACGAATATAGAATGGACAAGTACAGTGAAATTCATAACCGTAGTCACCAAAGTTGATCGATGGCCCACAAAAACTCAAACACAAGCAGTTTCCTAAGTACAGATATAACTCAACAAAAAATAAAGGTTTGTGAAAGTGTATTAAGAATATGCGTACAAAATTCACAACTACAGTATAATCGATAATCGTAGTCACCATAGTTTATCGATGGCCCACGAAAATTCAAACTCGAGCGGTTTCCTAAATGCTGCTATAACTCAACAAAAAATGAAGTTTTGTGAAATGCGATAGAAAATACGCGTATAGAATGGACAACTATAGTGCAATCCAGAATCGTAGTTAGAAAAGTTGATCGATGGCCCATGAAAACTCAAACAAGAGTTGTTTCCTAAGTGCGGCTATAACCCAACGAAAAAATTAAGGTTCACAAAAGGTGATAGAAAAATTGTGTAGAAAATACACAACTATAGTGTAATCAACAATTTTAGTCACCAATGTTAATCGATGGCCTGTGAAAGGAGATTAAAAATATGTGTACAGAATGCAAAACTATAGTACAATGCACAATCGTAGTCAATAAAGTTGATTGATGACCTACAAAAACTCAACCATGAGCAGTTTCTTGAATACGGCTATTGCTCAAAAAAAATGAAGGGTCGGGAAAGGCGATAGAAAATATGCTTTCAGAATGCAAAATTATAGTGTAATTGACAATTGCCATCACCAAAGTTGATGGATGGCCCACGAAAAACTCAAACACGAGTGGTTTCTTAAAGGCGGCTATATCTCAACAAAGATTGAAGGTTCACGAAAGGCGATAGAAAATATGCGTACAAAATGGACAACTATAGTGCAATCCACAATCACAATCACAAAAGCTAATCGATGGCCCACAAAAATGCAAATACGAGTGGTTTCCTAAATGCAGCCATAACTCAACAAAAAATGAAGGTTTGCGAAAGGTGATAGAAATTACGCATATAGAATGCACAACTACAGTGTAATCCACAAGCGTAGTCACCAAAGTTGATCGTTGGCTCATGAAAACTGAAACTCGATTGGTTTCCTAAATGCGGCTATAATTCAACAAAAAATGAATGTTGGCGAAAGGCAATATAAAATACACGTACAAAATGGACAACTACAATGCAATCCACAATCATAGTCACCAAAGTTAATTGATGGCCCACGAAAACTCAAACACAAGCATTTTCCTAAATTATAATTCAACAAAAAGTAAAGGTTCATGGAAGGTGATTATAAATATGCGTACAAAATGCACAACTATAGTACAATCCACAATCGTAGTCACCAAAGTTAATCAATGGCCTAGAAAAACTCAAACATGGGCAATTTCCTAAATGCTGCTATAACTCAACAAAAAATGAAGGTTTGCAAAAGGCAATAGAAAATATGCATATAGAATGCACAACTACACACATCCACAAGCGTACTCACCAAAGTTGGTTGATGTCCCACGAAAACTCGAACATGAGCGTTTTACTAAGTGGGGCTATAAGTCAACAAATTTTTTTGGGAAAAGCAAAAATATGGGTTTTATACACTGTATAGGATTTTTCATAGAAAGATTCAAAGAATCTGCCTCTGTTATCTCTACTGCTTCCGCGTTTCAAAAAAATCTATCTTTTTCAAAAACAACTTATTTTAAAAAAAAACAGATAATCTAGGTCTCTTTACAACATGAACATCTATAAAACCCATATTTTTGATTTTCCCAAAAAATATTGTTTCGTCGATACTATTTTTGAGGGGTTTTGCCATGTTGATGAAAAATAAGTTTGTGAAAAAAAGGACGATATGTGTCTACTTAGAATGGCATTCTCTACAAAACCCATTTCTCAGATTTTTTATAAAAAAATTCAAAAAGTTTGTTCTACTGCTTCTACTTCTCAAAAAATCCAGATTTTCCAAGAACATCTTAGTTTTTCAAAAAAACGGGCGATTTGGGTCCCTTTAACACACGAGCACTTATAAGACACATATTTTCGATTTTCCCCAAAGAAATTGTTTTGTAGATTCTATTTTTGCGGGGTTCTTGTATGTTAGTGAAAATTAGTTTTTGAAAAAAAGGACAATCTGGGTCTACTCAGAAAAATATTGTCTAAAAAACCCATTTCTCATATTTTTCATAAAAAGATTCAAAAAATTTGCTTCTGTTACCTCTACTACTACTTCTCAAAAAAATCTATATTTTTCAAAAACAACTTATTTTTTCAAAAAAAGGACAATTTGGGTCTTTTTAGCATACGAGCACCTTTAAATCCCATATTTCAATTTTCCAAAGAAAGAATTGTTTCGTGGATTCTATTTTTGAGGGGTTCTTGCATGTTGGTGAAAAAATAATTTTTCAAAAAATGACAATTTGGGTCTACTCAGAACGACATTCTCTGCAAAACGCATTTCTCAGATTTTTCATCAAATGAATCAAAAAAATTGCGTTTATTACCTCTATTGCTTCTACTTTTCAAAAACATCTATCTTTTTCAAGAATAACTTATTTTTTCAAAGAAGAAAAGATCTAGGTCTCTTTAGCACACAAGTACCTAAAAAACCCATATTTTTTATTTTCCCCAAAAAAAACAATTCGTAGATTTTATTTTTGAGGGGTTCTTGCATGATGGTGAAAAAATAAGTTTTTTGAAAAAATGATTGTCTGGGTCTATTCATAACGACATTCTCTATGAAACCCATTTCTCAGACTTTTCATAAAAAGATTCAAAAAGTTTGCCTCTGTTATCTCTACTGCTTCTACTTTAAAAAAAAAACTATTATTTTGAAAGAAAACTTATTATAGAAATAAAACATATGATCTGGGTCTCCTTAGCTCTCGAGCACCTATAAAACCCATATTTTCGATTTTCCCAAATAAAATTGTTTCGTAGATCTGATTTTTGAGGGGTTCATGCATGTTGGTGAAAAATTAGTTTTTCGAAAAAAATGACAATGTAGGTCTACTTAGAACGACATTCTCTACAAAAACCCATTTCTTAGATTTTTCATAAAAAGATTGAAAAAATTTACCTCTACTGCTTCTACTTTTCAAAAAAAACTATATTTTTCAAGAATAACTTATTTTTTCAAAAAACGGACAATCTAGGTCTCTTTGGCACACAAGCACCTATAAAAACCATATTTCGATTTATCCAAAAAAAATTGTTTCGTTGATTCTACTTTTGAGGGGTTTTGCATGTTGTTGAAAAATTAGTTTTTCGAAAAGAGGACCATCTGGGTTTACTTAGAATGATATTCTCTACAAAACCCATCTTTCGGATTTTTCATAAAAAGAATAAAATTTTTCGCCTTTGTGACCTCCACAACTACTTTTCAAAAAAATCTATCTTTTTCAAAAACCAGACGATCTGGGTCCCTTGAGCACACGAGTACCTATAAAACCCATATTTTCAATTTTCTCAAAAAAAATGTTTCATAGATTCTATTTTTCAGGGGTTTTTACATGTTGGTGAAATATTAGTTTTTTTAAAAAAGGATGATCTAGGTCTACTCAAAATGACATTGTCTACAAAACCTATTTATCCCATTTTTCATAAAAAGATAAAAAAAAAATTCATATGTTATGTCTACTGCTTCTACTTTTCAAAAAAATCTATCTTTTTGAAGAAGAAATATTTTTTTCAAAAAACGGACGATCTGGGTCTTTTTAGCACACGGGCAGCTATAAAACCCATATTTTTGAGGGGTTCTTATAGCCACATTTAGGAAACGCTCATGTTTGAGTTTTTGTCAACCATTAATCATCTTTGCTGACTACGATTGTGCATTGTACTATAGTTGTGCATTCTATACACATATTTTTAATTGTTTTTCACGAAGCTTCATTTTTGTTGAGTTATAGCTACATTTAGGAAAACGCTCATGTTTTAGTTTTCTTGGGCCATCAATCAACTTTGGTGACTATGATTGTGGATTATATTATAGTTCTGTATTCTATACACGTACTTTTTATCGCCTTTCACAAATCTTCATTTTTCATTGAGTTATGGCCACACTTAGGAAACCGCTTGTGTTTGAGTTTGCATGTGCCATCGATCAACTTTGGTGACTACGATTGTGGATTACAATGTAGTTGTGCATTTTATACATGTATTTTCTATCGCCTTTCACAAACCTTCATTTTTCGTTGAGTTATAGCTGCACTGAGGAAACCGCTTGTGTTTGAGTTTTTGTGGGCCATTGATCAGCTTTGGTGACTATGCTTGTGCATTACACTATAGTTGTGCATTCTAACGTGTATCTTCTATCACCTTTCACGAACCTTCATTTTTTGTTGAGTTATAGCCGTATTTAGGAAATCGCTAATGTCTGAGTTTTATTATGTATGTATATTTTTAATTACCTTTGACGAACAATAAATTTTTTTTGAGTTAGAGCCGTATTTAGGAAAATGCTTGTGTTTCATTTTTCATGGGCCATCGATGAACTTTGCTAACTACGCTTGTGAATTACACTGTAGTTGTGCATATTATACGCGTATTATCTATCCCCTATCGTGAACCTTAATTTTTTATTGATTTATAACCGCATTTAGGAAACCGCTTGTATTTGAGTTTTCGTGGGCGATTGATCAACTTTGTTGTCTATGATTGTGGATTGCATTGTAGTTGTCCATTATGTAAGCATATTTTCTATCGCCTTTTGTGAACGTTCATTTTCTGTTGAGTTATAGCGGCATTTAGGAAACTGCTCATGTTTGAGTCTTCATGGGCCATCGATCATCTTTGGTGACTACGATTGTGGATTACATTGTAGTTGTTCATTCTATACACTTACTTTCTATCACCTTTCGTCAACCTTCATTATTCGTTGAATTATAGCAACACTTAAGAAACCGCTCGTGTTTGAATTTTTATGGGCCATTGATTAACTTTGGTGACTACGATTGTGGTTTACCCTATAGTTGTCCATTCTGTTCAAGTATTTTCTATAACCTTTTGTGAACCTTCATTTGTTGAGTTATAGCCGCATTTAGGAAACTGCTCATGTTTGAGGTTTTATGGGCCATCGATCAACTTTGGTGACTATGATTATAGATTACATTGTAGGTGTGCATTCTATACATGTATTTTCTGTCGCCTTACGCAAACATTCATTTTTTGCTAAGTTATAGCCACTTTTAGGAAACTCATGTTTGAGTTTTGGTGGGCCATCAATCAACTTTGGCTACTACGATTATGGATTGTACTGTAGTTGTGCATTTTGTACACATATTTTTAATCACCTTTGAGGAACCTTCATTTTTTGTTGAGTTATAGCTGCATTTAGGAAAACGGTAATTTTCGTGGGCCATCAATCAACTTTTGTGACTAAGATTGTGGACTGCACTGTAGTAGTCCATTATGTACGCGTATTTTCTATTGCCTTGCATGAACCTTCATTTTTTGTTCAGTTATAGCTGCATTAGGAAAACCGCTCAAGTTTGAGTTTTTATGGGCCATTGATCAACTTTGTGACTACGATTGTGGATTACACTATAGTTGTGCATTATAATGTGTATTTTTCATCACCTTTCATGAACCTTCATTCTTTCTTGAGTTATAGCCGCATTTAGGAAACCACTCATGTTTGAGTTTTTGTGGGCCATCAATCAACTTTGGTGACTACGATTATGGATTGTACTGTAGTTGTGCATTCTGTATGCATATTTTTATTCACCTTTCACGAACCTTCCTTTTTTGTTGAGTTATAGCCGCATTTAAGAAAAGGCTTGTGTTTGAGTTTTTGTTGGCCGTCGAACTTTGGTGGCTAGGAAATTGCATTACACTACAGTTGTGCAGTCTATACACATATTTTCTATCACCTTTGACAAACCTTCATTTTTCATTGAGTTATAGCCACACTTAGGAAACCACTCGTGTTTGAGTTTTCATGGCCCATCAATCAACTTTGGTGACTATGATTGTGGATTACACTATAGTTGTACATTCTATACGTGTATTTTTTATCGCATTTAGCGAACCTCACTTTTTTGTTGAGTTATATTTGCATTTAGGAAACCACTCATGTTTGAGTTTTTGTGGGACATCAATCAACTTTAGTGACGACAATTGTGGATTTTACTGTAGTTTTGCATTCAATACTAGTATTTCCTATCACCTTTCGTGAACCATCATTTTTTGTTTAGTTATAGCCAGAATCAGGAAACCGCTCATGTTTGAGGTTTTGTGAGCCATTCATCAACTTTAGTGACTACAATTGTGGATTACAATGTAGTTGTGCACTCTATACGCGTATTTTGTATCGCCTTTCACGAACCTTCATTTTTCATTGAGTTATAGGTGCATTTAGGAAATCGATTGTGTTTTAGTTTTCATGGGCCGTCGATCGACTTTGGTGACTATGATTGTGGATTGCATTGTAGTTGTCCATTCTGTACATGTATTTCTATCACCTTTCGTGAACCTTCATTTTTTATTGAGTTATAGCTGCATTTAGGTAACCGCTCGTGTTTGAGGTTTTGTGGGCCATCGATCAACTTTGGTGACTATGATTATAGATTACATTGTAGGTGTGCATTGTATACATGTATTTTTTGTTGCCTTATGCGAACATTCATTTTCTGTTGAGTTATAGCCACATTTAGGAAACTCATGTTTGAGTTTTTGTGGGCCATCAATCAACTTTGGCTACTATGATTGTGGACTGTACTGTAGTTGTGCATTTTAGACGCATATTTTTAATCACCTTTGAGGAACCTTCATTTTTTATTGAGTTATAGCTGCATTTAGGAAAACGATAATTTTCGTGGGCCATCGATCAACTTTTGTGACTACGATTGTGGACTGCACTGCAGTTGTCCATTATGTACGCGCATTTTCTATTGCCTTGCGTGAACCTTCATTTTTTGTTTAGTTATACCTGCATTTTGAAAACCGCTCAAGTTTGAGTTTTCATGGGTCATTGATTAACTTTGTGACTATGATTGTGGATTACACTGTAGTTGTGCATTATATATGCATATTTTTCATCGCCTTTCGTGAACCTTCATTCTTTTTTGAGTTATAGCCGCATTTAGGAAACCACTCATGGTTGAGTTTTTGTGGGCCATCAATCAACTTTGGTGACTATGATTATGGATTGTACTATAGTTGTGCATTATGTATGCATATTTTTAATCACCTCTTACCAACCTTCATTTTTTGTTGAGTTATAGCCGCATTTAAGAAAAGTCTCGTGTTTGAGTTTTCGTTGGCCGTCGATCAACTTTGGTGGCTAGGAAAATGCATTACACTATAGTTGTGCAGTCTATACACATATTTTCTATCACCTCTGACAAACCTTCATTTTTCATTGAGTTATAGCCACACTTAGGAAACCGCTCGTGTTTGAGTTTTCATGGCCCATCAATCAACTTTAGTGACTATGATTGTGGATTTTACTGTAGTTTTGCATTCTATACTTGTATTTCCTATCACCTTTCGCGAACCATCATTTTTTGTTTAGTTATAGCCGGAATCAGAAAGCCGCTCATGTTTGAGGTTTTGTGGGCCATTCATAACCTTTGGTGACTACGATTGTGGATTACAAGGTAGTTGTGCACTCTATATGCGTATTTTCTATTGCCTTTCACGAACCTTCATTTTTTGTTGAGTTATAGGTGCACTTAGGAAATCGATTGTGTTTTAGTTTTCATGGGCCATCGATCAACTTTGGTGACTACGATTGTGGATTGCATTGTAGTTGTCCTTTATGTATGTGTATTTCTATCACCTTTCGTGAACCTTCATTTTTTATTGAGTTATAGCCGCATTTAGGAAACCGGTAAACTTTGAGTTTTCGTGGGCCATCGATCAACTTTGGTGACTACGCTTGGTAATTACACTGTAGTTGTGCATTCTATACGCACATTTTCTATCGCCTTTTGTGAACCTTCAGTTTTTTGTTGAGTTATCGCCGCATTTAGGAAACCGCTATAGTATGAATTTTTCTGGGCCATCAATCAACTTTGGTGACTACGATTGTGAACCTTCCTTTTTTGTTGAGTTATAACTACATTTAGGAAACCGCTCATGATTGAGTTTTTTTGGGCCATCAATCAACTTTGGTGACTACGAGATTGGATTGTACTGTAGTTGTGTATTCTATACACATATTTTTAATTGCCTTTCATGAAACTTTTTTCTTTTGTTGATTTATAGCCACATTTAGGAAAACTCTAGTATTTGAGTTTTTCATGGGCCATCGATCAACTTTGGTGACTACACTTATGGATTATGTTGTACTTGTGAATTTTAGACTCTTATTTTCTAACGCCTTTTGTGAACCTTCATTTTTCGTTGAGTTATAGCCGCACTTACGAAACTGCTCATTTTTTAGTGATTTTGGGCTATCGATTACCTTTGGTGGTTGCGATTGTGAATTGCATAGTAGTTGTGCATTATGAACACTAATTTTCTATCGCCTTTCATAAACCTTCATTTTTCCTTGAGTTATAGCCGCACTTAGGAAACCGCTCATGTTTGAGTTTTCTTTGGCCATCGATTACATTTGGTGATTGCGATTGTGAATTGCATAGCAGTTCTGCATTATGAACGCTAATTTTTTATCGCCTTTTGCGAAGATTCATTTTTTGTTGAGTTATAGCCACATTTAGGAAACCCTTTTTGTTTGAGTTTTTGTGGGCCATTGATAAACTTTGGTGACTACGATTGTGGATTGCACTGTAGTTGTCTATTTTGTGTGCATATTTTCTATCTCCTTTCATGAACATTAATTTTTATTTGAGTTATAGCCACATTTAGGAAACTGCTCATGTTTGAGTTTTTCGTTGGCCATTAATAAACTTTGGTGACTAAGATTGTGGATTGCATTGTAGTTATGCATCTTGAATGCTTAGTTTCTGTCACCTTTTGCGAACCTTCATTTTTATTTGAGTTATAGCCACATTTAGTAAACCGCTCGTGTTCGACGTTTTCTGTGCCATCGATCAACTTTGGTGACTATGGTTGTCAATTACACTGTTGTTATGCATTCTATATGTGTATTTTCTATTGCTTTACTCACCCTTATTTTTTGTTGAGTTATAGCAACATTTAGGAAACTGTTCATGTTTGAGTTTTTGTGGGCCATCGATCAACTTTAGTGAGTACGAGTGTGGATTGGATTGTAGTTGTGCATTTTGTACGCATATTTTACTTTCCTTTCATGAACCTTTATTCTTTTTTGAGTTATAGCTGCATTTATGAAAATGCTCATGTTTGAGTTTTCGATCAACTTTGGTGACTACGATTTTGGATTACACTGTAGTTGTCCATTTTGTACACGGATTTTCTATCGCCTTTTGTGAGCCTTCACTTTTTGGTGAGTTATAGTTGCATTTAGGAAACTGCTTGGGTTTGAGTTTTCATGGGGCATCGATCAACTTTGGTGACTACGATTGTGGATTACACTGTAGTTGTGCATTCTATACACATTTTCATGATTTCCTTTCATGAACTTTCACTTTTCGTTGAGTTATAACCAGACATAGGAAACCGCTCGTGTTTGAGTTTTCATGGGCCATCAATCAACTTTGGTGGCTATGATTGTGGATTACACTATAGTTGTGTATTCTATACGCATATATTCTATCACCTTTCGTGAACCTTCATTTTTCGTTTAGTTATAGCTACACTTGGGAAACCCTTGCGTTTGAGTTTTCATAGGCAATTGATCAACTTTGGTGACTACAATTGTTGATTGCATTATAGTTGTCCAATATGTACACGTATTTTCCATTGCCTTTCGCAAAACTTCCTTTTTCATTGACTTATAACCGCATTTAGGAAACTGCTTGTGTTTGAGTTTTCCTGGTCCATCGATGAACTTTGGTGACTACGATTGTCGATTGCATTGTAGTATTCCATTTTGTATGCGTATTTTCTATCAGTTTTTGCAAACCTTCATTTTTTGTTGATTTATAGCCGCATTTAGGAAACTGCTTGTGTTTGAGTTTTTGTGGGCCATTGATCAACTTTGGTGGGTTACACTATAATTGTGCATTCTATATGCGTATTTTCTATTGCCTTTCACGAACCTTCATTATTAGTTGAGTTATAGCCGCATTTAGGAAACCACTCATGTTTGAGTTTTTATGGGCATCAATCAGCTTTGGTGACTAGGATTGTGGATAGTACTGTTACACTGTAGTTGTGCATTCTCTATGCGTATTTTCTATTGCCTTTCACGAACCTTCATATTTTCTTGAGTTATAGCTGCATTTAGAAAACTGCCCGTGTTTGAGTTTTTCGTGGGCCATCATTTAACTTTGGTGACTACGATTGTGGATTTTACTGTAGTTTTCCATTCTATACGCTTATTTTTGGTTGCCTTTCATGAACCTTCACTTTTTGTTGAGTTATAGCCGCATTTAGGAAACCGCTCATATGTGAGTTTTCATGGGCCATTGAAAAACTTTGGTTACGACGATTGTGCATGACACTGTAGTTATTTATTCTATACACATATTTTCTATCGCCTTTCGCAGACCTTCTTTCTTTGTTGAGTTATAGCCGCATTTAAGAAACTGCTCATGTTTGAGTTTTTTTGGGCCATCAATCAACTTTGGTGACTACGATTGTGGATTGTAGTATAGTTGTTCATTCTCTATGCATTTTTTAAATCGCCTTTCACGAACCTTCATTTTTTGTCTAGTTATAGCTGCATTTAGGAAAACGCTCATGTTTGAGTTTTTATAGGTCATCATCAACTTTGGTGACTACGATTGTGGATTGTACTGTACTTGTGCATTCTGTATGCATATTTTGAATCGCCTTTCATGAACCTTCATTTTTTATTGAGTTATAGCCACATTGATGAAAATGCTCGTGGTTGAGTTTTCCTAGGCCTTGTGTGCTAAAGAGAACTAGATCGTCCAGTGTTTTGAAAAATAAGTTGCTCTTAAAAAAGGGATTTTTTTGAAATGTAGAAGCAGTAGAGGCAATAGAGGAATTTTTTTTTAATCCTTTTATGAAAAAGATGATAAATGAGTTTTGTAGAGTTGTTCTGAGTAGACCCAGATCGTCCATTTTTTGAAATACTCAATTTTCACCAACATGCAAGAACCCCTCAAAAATAGAATCTACGAAATTTTTTTTTTTTAGGAAAATCGAAATACGGGTTTTATAGTTGCTCATGTGCTCAAGAGACCTTGATCTTTCGTTACTTTAAAAAAATAGTTATTCTTGAAAAATATAATTTTTTTTCAAAAGTAGTAGTAGAGGTAATAGAGGCAATTTTTTTGAATCCTTTTATGAAAATTTTGAGAAATGGATTGTGTAGAGATTGTCGTTCTGAGAACACCCAAATCGTCCTTTTTTCGAAAAACTAATTTTTCACCAACATGCAAAAACCCCTCAAAAAGAGAATCTAGGAAATATTTTTTTTTTGGAAAATCGAAAATATGGGTTTTATAGGAGCCCTTGTGCTAAAAAGACTTAGATCGTTTGTTTTTTGAAAAAAATATTTGTTCTTTAAAAAGATAGTTTTTTTTAAAAGTAGACGTAGTAGAGATAACAAAGACAAATTTTTTGAATCTTTTTATGAAAAATCTGACAAATGGGAGTTATAGAGAATGTCGTTTTGAGTAGACCCAGATTGTCCTTTTTGCGAAAATCTAATTTTTCACCAACATCCAAGAACCCCTCAAAAATATAATCTACAAAATAATAACTTTTGGAAAATTGAAAATATCAGCTCGTCTGTTTTTTGAAAAAATAATTTTTCACCAACATGCTTGTGGATTACACTGTAATTGTGCATTCTATATGCGTATTTTCTATCGTCTTTCGCGAAACTTCACTTTTTGTTGAGTTATAGCCGCATTTCAGAAACAACTCAAGTTTGAGTTTTTGTGAGCCATTGATGAACTTTGGTGACTACGATTGTGGATTGTACTCTAGTTGTGCATATTTTTAATCTCCTTTTATGAACCTTCTTTTTTTGTTGAGTTAATTTAGGAAATCGCTCGTATTTGAGTTTTTGTCGGCCATTGATCAACTTTGGTGACTATGATTGTGGATTACACTGTAATTGTGCATTCTATATGTGTATTTTCTACTGCCTTTCACAAAGCTTCATTTTTCTTTCAGTTATAGGTGCACTTAGGAAACTGCCTATGTGTGAGTTTTTGTGGGCCATCAATCAACTTTTGTGACTACGATTTTGGATTACACTATAGTTGTCCATTTTGTACATGCATTTTCTATGGTCATTTCCCAACCTTCTTTTTTTGTTGAGTTATACCCGTATTTAAAAAACCGCTCGAGTTTGAGTTTTCGTGGGCCATCGATCAACTTTCGTGACTAAGATTTTGGATTGCACTATAGTTGTGCATTTTGTACACATATTTTTAATCACATTGAACCTTTATTTTTTGTTGAGTTATAGCCGCATTTAAAAAAATGCTCATGTTTGAGTTTTTTTGGGCCATCAATCAACTTTGGTGACTACGATTGTGGATTGTACTGTATTTGTGCATTTTGTACGTACATTTTTAATCGTCTTTCACGAACCGTCATTTTTTGATGAGTTATAGCCGCATTTAGGAAAACATACGAGTTTGAGTTTTCTTGGGCCATCTATCAACTTTGGTGACTACAATTGTTTATTGCATTGTAGTTGTCCATTTTGTACGCGTATTTTTTTATCAAATTTTGTCAACCATCATCTTTCATGAGTTATAGCCGCATTTACGAAACCGCTCGTGTTTGTGTTTTCGTGGGCCTTCAATCAGGCTTGGCAACTATGATAGTGGATTGCACTATAGTGGTGCATTATGAATGCCAATTTTCTATCTCCTTTCGCGAAGCTTTATTTTTTTTGAGTTATAGCCGCATTTAGGAAACCCCCCGTGTTTTAGTTTTTGTGGTGTATCAATCAACTTTGGTCACTACGATTGTGGATTACAATGTAATTGTGCATTCAACATGCGTACTTTCTATCACCTTTCGTGAACCTTCATTTTTTTGTTGAGTTATTAGCTACACTTAGGAAAAAGCTCACGTTTGTGTTTTCATGAGCCATTGATCAACTTTGGTGACTACAATTGTGGATTACAAGTAGTTGTCCATTCTGTACGTGTATTTTCTATCAGCTTTCAGACAATTCATTTTTTATTGAGTTATAGCCACATTTTGGAAACCACTCATGTTTGAGTTTTTCGTGGGCCATCGATCAACTTTGGTGACTATGATCATTGATTTCACTATAGTTGTCCATTCTTTACGTGTATTTTCTATCGCCTTTCGTGAACTTTCATTTTTTATTGAGTTATAGCCACATTAAGGAAACCGCTGTTGTTTGAGTTTTTCGTGGGCCATCGATCAACTTTGGTGAGTACGCTTGTCGAATATACTGTAGTTGTTCATTCTATACACTTCTTTTCTATTGTATTTCATGAACCTTCATTCTTTGTTTAATTATAGCCGCATTTAGGAAACAGCTCGATTTTGAGTTTTCGTGGGCCATCGATCAACATTGGTTACTATGATTATGGATTACACTATAGTTGTCCATTCTATACGTGTATTTTCTATCACATTTCGTGAACCTTCATTTTTTGTTGAGCTACAACCGCACTTAGAAAACTACTCGTGTTTGAGTTTTTTTGGGCCGTCGATCAACTTTGGTGACTACAATTGTGGATTGCACTGTCCTTGTCCATTTTGTACGCGTATTTTCTATCGCCTTTCGCGAACCTTCATTTTTTGTTGAGTTATAGCCGTATTTAAGAAAATTCTTGTGTTTGAGTTTTTGTGGGCCATCTATCAGCTTTGGTGACTACGATTGTGGATTAGATAGTAGATGCACATTCTATACATATATTTACTATCACCTTTTGTGAACCTTAAATTTTAGTTGAGTTATAGCCGCACTTAGGAAACTACTCATGTTTGACTTTTTTTGGGCCATCGATCAACTTTGGTGACTACAATTGTGGATTGCACTGTCCTTGTCCATTTTGTACACGTATTTTCTATCGCCTTTCACAAACCTTCATTTTTTGTTGAGTTTTAGCCTCATTTAGGAAAATGCTCATGTTTGAGTATTTGTGGGCCATCTATCAGCTTTGGCAACTATGATTGTGGATTAGACAGTAGATGCGCATTCTATATGCATATTTTCTATCACCTTTTGCGAACCTTATATTTTTGTTGAGTTGTAGCTGCATTGAGGAAACTTTTCATGTTTGAATTTTTTTAGGCCATCAATCATTTTTGGTGACTACGATTGTGGATTACACTATAGTTGTACATTGTATATGTGTATTTTCTCTCGCCTTACTCGCGTCTTCATTTTTCATTGAGTTATCACCGCACTTAGGAAACCACTCGTGTTTGAGTTTTTCGTGGGCCATCGGTCAACTTTGGTGTCGGTGATTGTGGATTGCATTGTAGTTATCCATTCCGTACACATATTTTCTATCACCTTCTGCAAACTTTCTTCTTTTGTTCAATTATAGCCACATTTAGGAAACCACTTGAGTTTGAGCTTTCGTAGGCCATCGATCAACTTTGGTGACTACACTTGTGGATTGCATTGTAGTTGTCCATTTTGTACATGTATTTTCTATCACGTTTCAAAAAACCTTCACTTTTTGTTGTGTTATAGCCGCAATTAGGAAACTGCTCGAGTTTGAGTTCTCGTGGGCAATCGATCAACTTTGGTGACTACGTTTGTGAAATACACTGTAGTTGTGTATTTTATATGTGTATTTTCTATCGCCTTTCACAAACCTTCATTTTTTGTTGAGTTATACTTAAGATTAGGAAACCGCTCGTATTTGGGTTTTCTTGGGCTATCGATCGACTTTGGTGGCTACAATTGTGGATTGCACCAAAATTGTCCATTCTCTAAATGTACTTTCTATCGCCTTTCGCAAACTTTCTACCGCCTTTTGCAAACTTTCTTCTTTTGTTCAATTATTGCCGTATGTAGGAAACCGCTCGAGTTTGAGCTTTCGTAGGTCATCAATCAACTTGGTGACTACACTTGTGGATTGCATTGTAGTTGTCCATTTTGTACGTGTATTTTCTATCACCTTTCAAAAAACCTTCACTTTTTGTTGTGTTATAGCCGAAATTAGGAAATTGGTCGAGTTTGAGTTCTCGTGGGAAATCAATCAACTTTGGTGACTACGTTTGTGAAATACACTGTAGTTGTGTATTTTATACGCATATTTTCTATCGCCTTTCACAAACCTTCATTTTTTGTTGAGTTATACTTAAGATTAGGAAACTGCCCGTATTTGGGTTTTCTTGGGCTATCAATCGACTTTGGTGGCTACAATTGTGGATTACACCATAATTGTCCATTCTCTAAATGTACTTTCTATCGCCTTTTGTAAACTTTCTACCGCCTTTTGCAAACTTTCTTCTTTTGTTCAATTATTGCTGCATTTAGGAAATCGCTGGAGTTTGAGCTTTTGTAGGCCATCGATCAACTTTGGTGACTACGCTTGTGGATTGCATTGTAGTTGTCCATTTTGTACGTGTATTTTCTATCACCTTTCAAAAAACCTTCACTTTTTGTTGTGTTATAGCCGCAATTAGGAAACTGGTCGAGTTTGAGTTCTCGTGGGCAGGTCAACTTTGGTGACTACGTTTGTGAAATACATTGCAGTTGTGTATTTTATACGCGTATTTTCTATCGCCTTTCACGAACCTTCATTTTTTGTTGAGTTATACTTAAGATTAGGAAACTGCTCGTATTTGGGCTTTCTTGGGCTATCGATCGACTTTTGTGGCTATGATTGTGGATTGCACCATAATTGTCCATTCTCTAAATGTACTTTCTATTGCCTTTCATGAACCTTCAATTTTTTTTTAGTTATAGCTGAATTTAGGGAATCGCTTGTGTTTGAGTTTTTGTGGGCTAGTGATTAACTTTGGTGAGTACGATAGTGGACTGTACTATAGTTGTGTATACTATATGCATATTTTTATTTGCCTTTCATGAAACTTCATTTTTTGTTGAGTTATAGTCGCACTTAGGAAACCGCTCATTTTTTAGTTTTCGTGGGCCATCAATCAACTTTGGTGACTATGATTTTGGATTGCGCTATAGTTTTCCATTTTGTACTTGTATTTTCTATCGCCTTTTGCAAACCTTCATTTTTTCTTAAGGTTTAGCCGCATTTAGGGAAACCGCGAGTTTGAATTTTCGTGGGCCATCGATCAATTTTGGTGAGTAAGGTTTTGGATTACACTGTAGTTGTTTATTATGAACACTAATTTTCTATACACATTTTTTATATAACCTTTCATGAACTTTAATTTTTTTTTGAGTTATAACCGCATTTCAAAAACTGGTCATGTTTAAGTTTTTATTGGGCCATCAATCATCTTTGGTGACTACAATTGTGGATTGTACTATAGTTGTGCATTTTGTGAGCATATTTCTAATTGACTTTCAGAAACTTTCATTTTTTGTTGAGTTATAGCCGTATTAGGAAACCGCTCATGGTTGAATTTTTGTGGGCCATCGATCAACTTTGGTGACTATGATAATGGATCACATTGTAGTTGTACTATAGTTGTGCATTTGGAATGCATATTTTTAATTGCCTTTCATGAACCTTCAATTTTTTTTAGTTATAGCCACATTTAGCAAAACACTCATGTTTGAGTTTTCGTGGACGATCGATCAACTTTGATGACTACGCCTATGGATACACTTTAGTTGTGCATTCTATACGTGTATTTTGTATTGCCTTTCGTGAACCTTCATTTTTTGTTGAGTTATAGCCACATTTAGGAAAATGCTCGTGTTTGAATTTTCGTCGGCCATTGATCAACATTTTTTACTACGATTATCAATTACACTCTAGTTGCGAATTTTATACACATATTTTCTATCGCCTTTCGTGAACCTTCATGTTTGGTTGAGGTATGCCTCACTTAGGAAACCGCTTGTATTTGAGTTTTCGTGGGCCATATATCAACTTTGTTGACTACGATTATTGATTACACTGTAGTTGTGCATTCTATACAGTGTAGTTGTACTGTAGTTGTGTATTTTGTACGCATATTTTTAATCGCATTTCAGCTGCGTTTATTTTCTTTTTACTTATAGCTGCATTTAGGAAAATACTCGTGTTTGAGTTTTTGTGGGCCATCAATAAAATTTGCTGACTACACCTGTGGATTATAATTTAGTTGTGCATTCTATACGCGTATTTTCTATTGGCTTTCACGAGCCTTCAATTTTTGTTGAGTTATAGCCGCATTTAGGAAATTACTCCTGTTTTAGTTTTTGTGGGCTATTGATAAACTTTGGTGACTACGATTTTGGATTGTATTGTCATTGTGCATTCTATACACATATTTCTAATCACCTTTCACAAACCTTCATTTGTTGTTGAGTTATAACTGCATTTAGGAAAACGCTCGTGTTTGAATTTTCATGGGGCATCAATAAACATTTTTACTACGATTGTCAATTACACTATAGTTGTGCATTGTATATGCATATTTTCTATTACCTTTTGTGAACCTTCTTTTTTGTTTAGTTATAACCACACTTAGGAAACTCCTCATGTTTTAGTTTTCTTGCACCATCGATCAACTTTGGTGACTACGATTGTGGATTGCACTGTAGTTGTCCAGTATGTACACGTATTTTCTATCGCATATAACAAACCTTCTTTTTCCCTTGAGTTATAGCCACATTGAGGAAATTGCTCATGTTTGAGCATTCATTTGCCATCGATCAACTTTGGTGACTACGATTGTGGATTGCACTGTAGTTGTCAATTTTCTACATGTATTTTCTAACCTTTCGTGAAACTTCATTTTTTGTTGAGTTATAGCCGCATTTAGGAAACCGGTCGTGTTTGAGGTTCTACGTGCCATCGATCAATTTTAGTGACTATGATTGTAGATTACACTGTAGTTGTGCATTCTATACACATATTTTCTATCGCATTACGCGAACCTTCATTTTTTTGTGATTTATAGCCGCATTTAGGAAACCGCTCATGTTCAAATTTTTATTGGCCATCAATCAACATTGGCTACTACGATTGTGGATTGTAATGCAGTTGTGCATTATGTATGCATATTTTTAATCACGTTTCGGGAATCTTAATTTTTTGTTGAGTTATAGTCGCATTTAGGAAAATGCTCATGTTTGAGTTTTCGTGGATAATTGATTAGCTTTGGTGACTATGATTGTGGATTGCACTGAATTTGTCCATTTTGTACGTGTATTTTTTATCGCCTTTCATGAACCTTCATTTTTTGTTGAGTTATAGCCGCATTTAGGAAACCACTCGAGTTTGAGTTTTGTAGGGACATTAATCAACATTGGTGACTATGATTGTGGATTGTGCTGTATTTGTTCATTATGTATGCATATTTTAAATCACTTTTCACAAACTTTCACTTTTTTGTTGAATTATAGCCGTATTTAGGAAACCGTCCGTATTTGAGTTTTTGTGGGCCATCAATCAACTTTGGGGACTATGATTGTGGATTGCACTGTAGTTGTCCATTATGTACGTATATTTTCTATCACCTTTCATGAACCTTCATTCTTTGTTGAGTTATGGCCGCATTTAGGAAACCGCTCGAGTTTGAGTTTTCGTGGGTTGTCAATCAGCAATGGTGACTACGATTGTGGATTATAGTTGTGCATTCTATACGAGTATTTTCTATCACCTTCCATGAACCTTAATTTTTTTTTAGTTATAGCTGCATTTACGAAACTGCTCATATTTGAGTTTTTATCGGGCATTGATAAACTTTGGTGACTACGATTGTGGATTAGACTGTTGTTGTCCATTTTGTACCTATATTTTCTGTTGACTTTTGCGAACCTTCATTTTTCATTGAGTTATAGCCGCACTTAGAAAACTGCGCTTGTGTTTGATTTTTCATGGTCGATTGATCAACTTTAGTGACTACAATTGTGGACTGCAATGTAGTTTTTCATTATGTACAATGTAATCCACAAGCGTAGTCACGAAAATTGATCGATGGCCAATGAAAACTTAAACTCAAGCAGTTTCCTAAATGTGGCTATAACTCAATGAAAAATGAAGGTTCGCAGAAGGCGATAGAAAATAAGTGTATAGAATGAACAACTACAGTGTAATCCACAATCATAGTTACCAAAGTTAACCGATTGCCCACGAAAACTAAAACATGAGCAGTTTCCTATTTGCAGCTATAACTCAACAAAAAATGAACGTTCACGAAAGGCGATAGAAAATACACTAAATCCACAACTATATTTTAATCCACAAGCATATTGTCACCAATGTTGATCGATGGCCCATGAAAACTCAAACTCGAGAGGTTTCCCAGAAATGACAATAACACAACAAAAAATGAAGGTTCCTGAAAGGCGGGAGAAAATATGCGTACAAAATGGAAAACTACAATGGAATCCACAATTGTAGTCACCAAAGTTGATCGATGGCCCACAAAAAATTGAACATGAGTGATTTCCATAATGCGGCTATAACTCAGCAAAAAATGAAGGTTCGCGAAAGAAGATAGAAAATACGCTTATAGAATGCACAACTACATTGTAATCCACAAGCATAACTACATTGTAATCCACAAGCGTAGTCACAAAAGTCGATCGATGACGCACAAAAAACTCAAACTCAAGCATGGGCGATTTCCGAAATCACCGATTGTAGTGAAGCATGAGCGGTTTCCGAAATCACCACCCATAGTCAAGCATGAGCGGTTTCTACAATTGTTGATTGCACTATAGTTATCAATTCTATACTAGTATTTTCTAATGCCTTTCTCAAACTTTTGTTTTTTGTTGAGTTAATAAGTAGTTCTTGAAAAAGATTGATTTTTTTGAAAAGTAGTAGTAGAGGTAACAAAGGAAAGTTTTTTAAATCTTTTAATGAAAAATCTGAGAAATGGGTTTTGTAGAGAATGTTATTATTATTAGACCCATATTGTCATATTTTTGAAAAGCTAATTTTTCACTAACAGGAAAGAACTCCTCAAAATTAGAATCCACGAAACAATTTTTTTTGGGAAAATCGAGATATGGGTTTTATAGGTGCTCTTGTGCTCAAGAGACCTAGATTGTCCGTTTTTTGAAAAAATAATTTGTTTTTGAAGAAGAATTTTTTTTTGAAAAGTACAAGCAATAGAGGTAACAAAGGCAAATTTTTGAATCATTTTGTGAAAAATATGGGAATTGAGTTTAGTAGAGAATGTCATTCTAAGTAGACCTAGATCATCCTTTTTTTGAATAACAATTTTTTCACCAAAATGCAAGAATCCCTCAAAAATAGAATCTACAAAACAATATTTTTTTGGAAAAATCAAAATACGGGTTTTATAGGTGCTTGTGTGCTCAAGAGACCTTATCTTCCGTTTTTGAAAAAATAAGTTGTCCTTGAAAAAGAATTTTTTGAAAACTAGAAGTAGTAGAGGTAACTAAGGCAATTTTTTTGAAAATTCTGATAAATGGGTTTTGTAGAGAATGTCATTCTGAGAAGACCCATATCGTCCTTTCTTCAAAAAACATTTTTTTCACCAACATGCAAAAACCCCTAAAAATTGAATCTACGAAACAATTTTATTTGTGAAAATCAAAAAAAATTGTTGAGTTATAGCCGCATTTAGGAAACCACTCGTGTTTGAGTTTTTGTGGGCCATCGATCAACTTCAGTGACTACGCTTGTGGATTACACTATAGTTGTGCACTCTATATGCATATTTTCTATAGCGTTTTGCAAACCTTAATTTTTCATTGTGTTATGGCCGGAATTATGAAACCGCTAGTCTTTGAGTTTTCGTGGGCCTTGATCAGATTTGGTGACTACGATTGTGGATTAGACTGTAGTTGTGCATTCTATATGCATATTTTCTCTCACGAATCTTCATTTTTTGTTGAGTTGTTGCCGCATTTAGGAAAACTGCTTGTGTTTAATTTTTTGTGGGCCATCGATCAACTTTCGTGACTACGTTTGTGGATTACACTATAGTTGTGGGCCATCAATCAACTTTGGTGACTACGTTTGTGGATTACACTATAGTTGTGCATTCTATACACGTATTTGCTATCACCTTTTGTGAACCTTCATTTTTTGTTGAGTTATAACCACAATTGGGAAACCGCTCATGTTTGAGTTTCTATGGGCCATCTATCAAGTTTGATGACTAAGATTTTTTATTGTACTATAGTTGTGCATTATGTATAGATATTTTTAATTGCTTTTCACAAACCTTCATTTTTCGTTGAGTTATAGCCGCACTTAGCAAACTGATCGTGTTTTAGTTTTTATGGGCTGTCGATCAACTTTGGTGACTACGATTGTGGATTGCACTCTAGTTGTCCATTCTGTATGGGTATTTTCGATAGCCTTTCACAAACTTTCATTTTTCGTTGAGTTATAGCCACACTTAGGAAACTAATCGTGTTTTTGTTTTTTGGGCCGTCGATCAACTTTGGTGACTACGATTGTGGATTGCACTCTAGTTGTCCATTATGTATGGGTATTTTCGATAGCCTTTCGTGAACCTTCTTTTTTTTCTTGTGGATTACATTGTAGTTGGTGCATTGAATACGTGTATTTTCTATGGCCTTTCGTGAACCTTCATTTTTTTTTAGTTATAGCCACATTAAGGAAACAGCTCGTGTTTGAGTTTTCGTGTGCCGTCGATCAACTTGTGTTACTAAGATTGTGGATTACACTATAGTTGAGCATTCTATGCGCATATTTTCTATCGCCTTTTGCGAATCTTCATTTTTCGTTGAGTTATAGCCGCACTTAACAAACTGCATGTGTTTGAGTTTTCGTGGGCCATCGATCAACTTTGGTGACTATGATTGTGTATTTTATTGTAATTTTTAATTTTGTACGTGTATTTTCTATCTCCTTTCACAAACCTTCATTTTTTGTTGAGTTATAGCCACATTTAGGAAAACACTCGTATTTGAGATTTTGAGGGCCATCAATCAATTTTGGTGACTACAATTGTGGATTGCACTATAGTTGTCCATTATGTACGTGTATTTTCTATCGCCTTTCGTGAACCTTCATTTTTTGTTGAGTTATAGCCGCATTTAGGGAATCGCTCGTGATATAATTTTCGTGGGCCATCAATCAACTTTGGTCAATACAATTGTGATTAAATTGTAGTTCTGCATTACGAAGGCTATTTTTCTATCGCTTTTCACAAACCTTCATTTTTTTTTGAGTTAGAGCCCCATTTACGATACCTCTCATGTTTGAGTTTTTGTGGGCCATCGATTAACTTTGGTGACTACGATTGTGGATTACACTATTGTTGTGTATACTCTAAGCGTATTTTCTATCACCTTTCGTGAACCTTCATTTTTCGTTGAGCTCTAGCCGCACTTAGTAAACCGCTCGTGTTTGAGTTTTCGTGGGCCATCGATCAACTTAAGTGACTATGATTTTGGATTGCATTGTAGTTGTGCATTATGAATTGTAATTTTCTATTTCCTTTTGCGAACCTTCATTTTTTGTTGTGTTATAGCCGCATTTAGGAGACCGCTGATGTTTTAATTTTTGTGGGTCATTGATCAACTTTGGTGACTACGCTTGTGGATTACACTGTAGTTGCGCATTCTATAACTTTATTTTCTATCGCCTTTCGCAAACCTTCATTTCTTGTTGAGTTATAGCCGCATTTAGGAAACTACTCATGTTTGATTTTTCGTTACCCATCTATCAACTTTGCTGACTACGCTTGTCGATTACACTGTAGTTGTGCATTCCATACACGTATTTTCTATTGCTTTTCACGAACCTTCATTTTTTAATGAATTATAGCCACATTTAGGAAACCGCTAATGTTTGTGTTTTTCTGGGCCATCGATAAACTTTCTTGACTACGATTGTGGATTCTACTATACATTTGCATTCCACATATTTTAAATCGCCTTTCCCGAACCTTTAGTTTTTGTTGAAATATAGCAGCATTTAGGAAAATGCTCGTGTTTGAGTTTTTGTAGGCCATCTATCAATTTGGTTGTCTAC
The DNA here is from genome assembly GCA_007258455.2 of Sequoia sempervirens. Taxonomy (NCBI): domain Eukaryota; kingdom Viridiplantae; phylum Streptophyta; class Pinopsida; order Cupressales; family Cupressaceae; genus Sequoia; species Sequoia sempervirens. Next base: position 18,670,095 of record VDFB02000001.1, read on the forward strand.
GATTGTCGATTGCATTGTAGTTGTCCATTTTGTACTTATATTTTCAATCATCTTTCGTGAACTTCATTTTCTGTTTAGTTATAGTAGCATTTGAGAAATCGTTGTGATTGAGTTTTCATGGGCCATCGATTAACTTTGTTGACTAAAATTGTGGATTGCACTGTAGTTATGCGTTATGAATGCCAATTTTGTATCGCCTTTTGCGAAACTTCAGTTTTTGTTGAGTTATCGCTGTATTTACTAAATCGCTTGTGTTTAATTTTTTGTTGGCCATCAATCAACTTTGGTGAATACACTTGTGGATTACACTATAGTTGTGCATTCTATACATGTATTTTCTATCGCCTTTCACGAACCTTCATTTTTTGTTGAGTTATAGCCACATATAGCAAACCGTTCGAGCTTGAGTATTCGTGGGCCATCGTTAAACTTTGGTGACTATGCCTGTGGATTACATTGTAGCTGTGCAATCTATACATGTATTTTCTATCATCTTTTTGCAAACCTTCATTTTTTGGTAAGTTATAGCCGCATTTAGGAAACCGTTCGTGTTTGAGTTTTCGTAAACCATCGATGAATTTTGGTGACTACGAATGAGGATTGCACTATAGTTGGTCCATTTTGTACATGTATATTATATTGCCTTTTGTAAAGCTTCATTTTTTAGTGATTTATAGCCGTATTTAGGGAACCGCTCATGTTTGAGTTTTCGTGGGCCATTGATCAACTTTGGTGACTATGATTATGGATTGCACTTTAGTTTACCATTTTGTATGTGTATTTTATATCGTCTTTCGTGAACCTTCATTTCTTTTTTAGTGATAGGACCATTTAGCAAACCGCTCGATTTTGAGTTTTCGTGGGTCATAGATCAACTTTTGTGACTATGCTTGTGGATTACACTATAGTTGTGCATTCTATAGGCGCATTTTCTATTGCCTTTCGCGAACCTTCATTTTTTGTTTTAGTTATAGGCGCATTTACGAAACCGATCGTGTTTGAGTTTTTGTGGGCAATATCAACTTTGGTGACTACGATTGTGGATTACACTATAGTTGTGTATTTTTTATCGCATTTCGTGAACCTTACTTTTTTGTTGAGTTATAGCTGCATTTAGGAAACCACTCATGTTTGAGTTTTTGTGGGTCATTAATCAACTTTAGTGACTATGATTGTGGATTGTACTGTAGTTTTGCATTCTACAATTGTATTTCCTATCACTTTTTGCAAACCTTCATTTTTTATTTTGTTATAGCCGCATTCAGGAAGCCGCTCATGTTTGAGGTTTTCTGGGCCATTGATCAACTTTGGTGATTACGATTGTCGATTACACTGTAATTGTGCATTCTATTCGATTGTGGATTGCACTATAGTTGTCCATTCTGTACACGTATTTTCTATCCCCTTTCATGAATGTTCATTTATTGTTGAGTTATAGCCGCATTTATGAAACCACTCAAGTTTTAGTTTTCGTGGCCCATCGATAAACTTTGGTGACTATGCTTTTTGATTACATTGTAGTTGTGCATTTTATATTCGTATTTTCTATTGCCCTTTGCGAACCTTCATTTTTTGTTTAGTTATTGCCGCATTTAAGAAATCGCTTTTGTTTGAGTTTTTATGGCCATCGATCAACTTTGGCGACTAAGATTGTGAACCTTCCTTTTTTGTTGTGTTATAACTGTATTTAGGAAAACCCTCATGTTTGAGTTTTTGTGGTCCATCAATCAACTTTGGTGACTACGATTGTGGATTGTACTGTAATTGTACATTTTTTTATGTATATTTTTAATCACCTTTCACGAAACTTTATTTTTTGTTGATTTATACCCGCATTTAGGAAAACGCTCGTATTTGAGTTTTCGTGGGCCATCGATCAACTTTGGTGACTACGCTTGTGGATTACACTGTACTTGTGAATTTTATACGCGTATTTTCTAACATCTTTTCTGAACCTTCATTTTTTATTCTTTTATAGCCACACCTGCTCATGTTTGAGTTTTCGTGGGCCATTGATTAACTTTGGTGATTGCAATTGTGAATTGCATAGTAGTTTTGCATTATAAACTCTAATTTTCTATCCCCTTTCAAGAACCTTCATTTTTTGTTGAGTTATAGCCACATTTAGGAAATCGTGTTTATTTGAGTTTTTGTGGGCCATCATTCAACTTTGGTGACTACGATTGTGGATTATACTATGGTTGTGCATTATGTACGCATATTTTAAATCTCCTTTCACGAACCTTGATTTTTTGTTGAGTTATAGTTGCATTTAGGAAAACGCTCATGTCTGAGTTTTCGTGGGCCATCAATTAATTTTGGTGACTACGATTGTGGATTGCACTGTAGTCGTCCATTCTGTACATGTATTTTACATCGCCTTTCGTGAACATTCATTTTTTGTTGTGTTATAGCCACATTTAGGAAACCGCTTGTGTTTGAGCTTTCGTGGGGCATCGATCAACTTTGGTGACTATGGTTGTGGATTGCACTATCGTTGTCCATTGTGAATGCTTATTTCTATCATCTTTCGTGAACCTTAATTTTTATTTGAGTTATAGCTGCACCTAGGAAACCGCTCGTGTTTGAGGTTTTGTGGGTCATCGATCAACTTTGGTTATTACACTTGTGGATTACACTATAGTTATGCATTCTATACGTTTCTTTTCTATCACTTTTCATGAATCCTTATGTTTTTTTGAGTTATAGCAACATTTAGGAAACCGCTTATGTTTGAGTTTTTCTGGGCCATTGACTACGATTGTGGATTGTATTGTAGTTGTGCATTTTGTACGCATATTTTTAATCGCCTTTCACGAACCTTAATTTTTTGTTGAGTTATTGCCACATTTATGAAAATGCTCGTGTTTGAGTTTTTGTGTGCAATCGATGAACTTTGGTAAGTACGATTTCGAATTGAACTCTAGTTGTCCATTCTGTACACAGATTTTCTATCACCTTTCATGGACCTTATCTTTTTGGTGAGTTATAGCTGCATTTAGAAAGCCACTAGTGTTTGAGTTTTTGTGCATTATTCATCAATTTTGGTGACTACGTTTGTGGATTGTACTGTAATTATCCATTTTGTATGCAGATTTTCTATCTCCTCTTTTGAACCACTTTTTTGGTGAGTTATAGATACATTTAGGAAACCGTATTTGAGTTATCATGGGCCATTGATCAATTTTATTGACTACGATTGTGGATTGCACTTCAGTTGTCCATTTTTTACTCCTATTATCTATCACCCTTCTTGAATCTTATTACACTGTAGTTGTGCATTCTATATGCGTATTTTCAATCGCCTTTCGCAAATCTTCATTTTTTGTTGATTTATAGTTGTACTATTGTTGTTCATTCTCTATGCATATTTTTAATCGCCTTTCATCATCCTTCATTTTTTATTGACTTATAGCCGCATTTAGGAAAATGCTCATGTATGAGTTTACGTGGGCCATAGATAAACTTTAGTGACTATGATTATGGATTATATTGTAGTTGTGCATTCTATACGTGTATTTTCTATCGCCTTTTGCGAACATTCAATTTTCATTGAGTTATGGCTACACTTATGAAACCACTCGTGTTTGAGTTTTTGTGGGCCATTGATCAACTTTGGTAACTATGATTTTTGTTTGCATTGTAGTTGTCCATTATGTACGCATATTTTCTATCGCATTTCTTGAACCTTCATTTTTTGTTGAGTTATAGCCGCATTTAGGAAAACACTCAAGTTTTAGTTTTCGTGGGCCATTGATCAATTTTGGTGACTACACTTGTGGATTACACTGTAGTTGTGCATTCTATATGCGTATTTTCTATTCCCTTTTGCAAACATTCATTGTTTGTTGAGTTATAGCCATATTCATGAAACCGCTCATGTTTGAGTTTTTTTGGGCCATCTATCAACTTTGATGACTACGATTATTGTGTTAACTGGTATAGTTGATCGATGCGTAAGCATTTTTTGTTTTCCAGCGCAAACCTTCATTTTTTTGTTGGTTTCGCCGCATTTGAGGAAAATGTAGCAGTTTCATTTTCGTAATAGACCGTAGTCAACTTTAGTCACCGCTGAGTGGATTGTACTATGGTTGTGCATTCTATCAGCGTAATTTTATAAAACTTCGTGAATAACTATTTTTGTTGAATTATAGCTGCATTTAGGAAACCGCTCCTATTTGAGATTTTTTGGGCAATCAATCAAGTTTGGTGACTAAGATGTTTCATTGTACTGTAGTTTTCCATTTTGTACGCAATTTTTTTATCGCCTTTTGATGAACCTTCATTTTTTTGTTGAGTTAATAGCCACATTTAAGAAAATGTTCCTGTTTGAGTTTTCGTGGACCATCAATCAACTTTGGTGACTAAACTTTATGGTTACAACGTAGTTATGCATCCCGCTATAAAGCATTTCTATTAGCACTGGCTGAACAATACCATTTTTGTAGAGTTTATAGCCGCATTTAAAGAAATGGCTCATGTTTGAATTTTTTGGGCCATCAGATGAACTTTTGGTGGCCTACAAATTGTGGATTGCACCTATAGTTAATGCATTCCTATAGCATTATTTTCTATTGCCCAGCACGGTGATCCTTCAATTTTTCTAGAGTTATGGCGTTTAAAACTGCTCTATGTTTGATTTTTTACCATCGATCAACTTTGGTGACTAAAATTATGGAGTGCACTATGGTTACGTACATTTTAATACTTGCAATTGCCTTTCATAAAACATTTTTTAACGGTTTACTTGGACGCTCGGAGACGAACTTCATGTTTGTTTGATGAAATGCTTTGGTTAATACGGATTATGGATTACATTGTAGTTGTGCATTCCATACATTATCTTTGTACCTTTTAATGGGGCCTTCGACTTTGTTGACTTATAACAGCACCATTGGAAACCTCCATGTTTGAGTTTTTGTGACCATCGGTCAGCATTCTGATTGTGGATTAACCATATAGTTGTTACATTTTCAGCGCCTTATTGACAATTGTTGAATTACGCGAACCTTCATTTTGTGAGTTATGAAGTAGCTTCACAAATACCAGGTGAACTACAGGTTTTTTGTAGTACGTGATTGTGGATTACAACTTTACGTAATTCGGTATTCTATCTGGCGTATTTTTAACACGTGACGTTTGTTCATTTTCCCCGTTGAACCATAACCACACATACAAAACCACTTTTGTTTGAGTTTTTTCGTGGGCCATCGATCAACTTTGGTGGCTACGATTGTGGATTACACTATAGTTGTGTATTCGATAAGCATATTTTCTATCGCCTTTCACGAAACTTAATTTTTCATTTAGTTATAGCTGCATTTAGGAAACCCTCACGTTTGAGTTTTCATGGGCAATCAATAAACTTTGGTGACTACGATTCTAGATTGCACCATAGTTATCCAATATGTACGAGTATTTTCTATCGTTTATTGCGAACCTTCATTTCTCATTGACTTATAGCCACATTTAGGAAATTGCTCGTGTTTGAGTTTTCGTAGGCTATCAATCAACTTTGGGGACTACAATTGTGGATTGCACTGTAGTATTTCATTCTATATATGTATTTTCTATTGTCTTTTGTGAACCTTTATTTTTTGTTGATTTATAGCCGCATTTGGGAAACCACTCATGTTTGAGTTTTCGTGGGCCATCGCTGAACTTTGGTGATTATGCTTGTGGATTACACTATAGTTGTGCATTCTATATGCGTGTTTTCTATTTCCTTTTGTGAGCCTTCATTTTTTTTTAGTTATAGCCGCTTTTAGGAAACCAATTATGTTTGAGTTTTTGTGGGCCATTAATCAGCTTTGGTGACTGCAATTGTGGATTGTAGTGTTACACTATACTTGTGCATTCTATATGTGTACTTGCTATTGCCTTTCACGAACATTCTTTTTTTGTTGAGGTATAGCTGCATTTAGGAAACCACTCGTGTTTGAGTTTTCATGGGCAATCGGTTAACTTTGGTGACTAGAATTGTGGATTGAACTGTAGTTGTCTATTCTATATGCATATTTTCTATCGCCTTTTGTGAACCTTCATTTTTTGTTGACTTATAGCCGCATTTAGGAAACTGCTCATGTTTGAGAATTCATGGGCCATCAATCAACTTTGTTGACTACGATTTTGGATTGCATTGGAGTTGTGCATTATGAACTCTAATTTTCTATTGCCTTTCACGAACCTTCATTTTTTGTTAAGTTATAAGCCCATTTAGCAAACCGCTCGTATTTGAGTTTTTTTGGGACATCAATCGAGTTTGGTGACTATGCTTCTGGATTACACTGTAGTTGTGCATTCTATATGCATATTTTCTATTGCCTTTCGCGATCCTTCATTTTTTTTTGAGTTATAGCTGCATTTAGGAAACCGTTCATGTTTGAGTTTTTATGGGCCATGAATCAACTTTGGTGACTATGATTATGGATTTTACTATAGTTGTGCATTGTATATGCATATTTTTAATCGCCTCTGATGAACTATCATTTTTTGTTTAGTTATAGTCACATTTAGGAAAACGCTCATGTTTGAGTTTTCATGGCCCCTTGATAAACTTTGGTGAATGCAATTTTACGATTGCACTATAGTACTCCATTTTGTATATGTATTTTCTATTGCCTTTTGAGAACCTTTATTTTTTGTTTAATATAGCCGCATTTCGAAAACCTTCATTTTTCGATGAGTTATAGTTGAGTTATAGTCGCATTTAGGAAAACGCTCATGTTTGAGTTTTCATTGGCCCTTGATAAACTTTGGTGGATGCAATTTTGTGATTGCACTGTAGTACTCCATTTTGTATATGTATTTTCTATTGCCTTTCAAGAACCTTCATTTTTTGTTTAATATAGCCGCATTTCAGAAACCACTCATGTTTGAGTTTTCGTGGGCCATCGATCAACTTTA
>VDFB02000001.1:18686916-18844362 GCA_007258455.2 Sequoia sempervirens
TTGAAATATAGCAGCATTTAGGAAAATGCTCGTGTTTGAGTTTTTGTAGGCCATCTATCAATTTGGTTGTCTACGATTGTCGATTGCATTGTAGTTGTCCATTTTGTACTTATATTTTCAATCATCTTTCGTGAACTTCATTTTCTATTTAGTTATAGTAGCATTTGAGAAATCGTTGTGATTGAGTTTTCATGGGCCATCGATTAACTTTGTTGACTACAATTGTGGATTGCACTGTAGTTATGCGTTATGAATGCCAATTTTGTATCGCCTTTTGCGAAACTTCAGTTTTTGTTGAGTTATCGCTGTATTTACTAAATCGCTTGTGTTTAATTTTTTGTTGGCCATCAATCAACTTTGGTGAATACACTTGTGGATTACACTATAGTTGTGCATTCTATACATGTATTTTCTATCGCCTTTGACGAACCTTCATTTTTTGTTGAGTTATAGCCACATATAGCAAACCGTTCAAGCTTGAGTATTCGTGGGCCATCGTTAAACTTTGGTGACTATGCCTGTGGATTACATTGTAGGTGTGCAATCTATACGTGTATTTTCTATCATCTTTTTGCAAACCTTCATTTTTTGGTAAGTTATAGCCGCATTTAGGAAACCGTTCGTGTTTGAGTTTTCGTAAACCATCGATGAATTTTGGTGACTACGAATGAGGATTGCACTATAGTTGGTCCATTTTGTACATGTATATTATATTGCCTTTTGTAAAGCTTCATTTTTTAGTGATTTATAGCCGTATTTAGGGAATCGCTCATGTTTGAGTTTTCGTGGGCCATCGATCAACTTTGGTGACTATGATTGTGGATTGCACTTTAGTTTACCATTTTGTATGTGTATTTTATATCGTCTTTCGTGAACCTTCATTTCTTTTTTAGTGATAGGACCATTTAGCAAACCGCTCGATTTTGAGTTTTCGTGGGTCATAGATCAACTTTTGTGACTATGCTTGTGGATTACACTATAGTTGTGCATTCTATAGGTGCATTTTCTATTGCCTTTTGCGAACCTTCATTTTTTGTTTTAGTTATAGGCACATTTATGAAACCGATCATGTTTGAGTTTTTGTGGGAAATATCAACTTTGGTGACTACGATTGTGGATTACACTATAGTTGTCATAATGATGTGTTTGTTTCAGCTTTGAGATACATCAATTATTTGTTTGAAGTAATTTTCAAACTTGTTTATTTAGTGTGTTTTAGCATCCACTAGTTTTAAGTGTGTGTTGAACATTTATATACTTATTTTGTATGTTTAATCTTCGATACTTTGGGACTCACTTTGTCTACATTTGTTGTTTTTATGAAGTGTGTTTGAGCATTGTCATAAATTAATTGTTTCTTTGTGTGTGTGTTTGAGCATTGGCATAAATCAATTGTTTGTCATGTCCCTGAAATCGTGGCATTCTAGATAGTAGAGAAACACAATTAAAGCAGTTATCCATTTGATTGTCCAAAACAGTCTTATAATCGTGAATATTATTAATAACATAGTAGATATTAAAGTATATAAAATACAAAATATAAACATAAAACAATATTGTAATTACAACTATAATGGATAATATGATATTCATATGAAAATCTAAATAATTAAATACAGATGGAAATTATGAAACAATACTAAATAAACAAATGGAAAATACAACATTATAAATATTAGAATATGAATGCTAAACCATTTCAATTTTTAATATTATTACAATTATCTTAGATAACATTGTAATAATACCATCAATCTTATCAAGTGAATTATTCAACTGGACTTTATCGTGAGCCACCTGTTGGCGAGTTACATGAGCACTGATTCATTAATAAAGCGATAGTATCATGATTAAGTATTTTGGGTGAGTCATATATGCACTTGGGTAAGATATTGCCGCCATATATGTGGAGATAAAATAGTCGACTATATTAAGGTAGGGGACAATCAAGAAAAGAACGATGAAAAGCAATGACTCAGAGAATTACGAAATCATACTTGTGCTCATGGAGACTATGATTGAGTTTTTGTGGGTCATTAATCAACTTTAGTGACTATGATTGTGGATTGTACTGTAGTTTTGCATTCTACAATTGTATTTCCTATCACTTTTTGCAAACCTTCATTTTTTATTTTGTTATAGCCGCATTCAGGAAACCGCTCATGTTTGAGGTTTTCTGGGCCATTGATCAACTTTGGTGATTACGATTGTCGATTACACTGTAATTGTGCATTCTATTCGATTGTGGATTGCACTATAGTTTTCCATTCTGTACACGTATTTTCTATCCCCTTTCATGAATGTTCATTTATTGTTGAGTTATAGCCGCATTTATGAAACCGCTCAAGTTTTAGTTTTCATGGCCCATCGATAAACTTTGGTGACTACGCTTGTTGATTACATTGTAGTTGTGCATTTTATATTCATATTTTCTATTGCCCTTTGCGAACCTTCATTTTTTGTTTAGTTATTGCCGCATTTAAGAAATCGCTTTTGTTTGAGTTTTTATGGCCATCGATCAACTTTGGCTAAGTTGTGAACCTTCCTTTTTTGTTGTGTTATCATTTTGTGTTTAGAAAACCATCATGTTTGAGTTTGTGCGTTCAATCAAACTTTTGGTGACCCCGATTATGGATTATCTTTGTAATTATTTTTGTTTTTTTTATGTATATTTTAATCTACCTTTCATAGGCGCACTAATTTTTGTTGAGTTTATACCATGTTCCAGAAGACATGGCTGGTATTTGGGAACTTTTAGGTGGACATCGATCAGCTTGGTATTTGTGGATTCTTGTGCGTGGAATTTTATACCGTATTTTTTTCATATCTTTTCCCAGACGCTAATTTTTATTCTTTTATAGCTTCCCTTCATGTTTTAGAGTTTTAGTGGAATGATTGGGTCTTTGGGTAGTGCAATTGTAACTAGTTGCCATTGATTTAAATACTCAAACTCTAATTTTCATCCCGCTTTCAAAAGAACCTTCGTTTTTGGTGGGTTAAGCCCGCATTTCCGGAAATCGTGTTTTATTTGGTTTTATTGGGCATCGATTTTCAACTTTGGTGACTACGATTGTGGATTATACTATGGTTGTGCATTATGTACGCATATTTTAAATCTCCTTTCACGAACCTTGATTTTTTGTTGAGTTATAGTTGCATTTAGGAAAACGCTCATGTCTGAGTTTTCGTGGGCCATCAATTAATTTTGGTGACTACGATTGTGGATTGCACTGTAGTCGTCCATTCTGTACATGTATTTTACATCGCCTTTCGTGAACATTCATTTTTTGTTGTGTTATAGCCACATTTAGGAAACCGCTTGTGTTTGAGCTTTCGTGGGGCATCGATCAACTTTGGTGACTATGGTTGTGGATTGCACTATCGTTGTCCATTGTGAATGCTTATTTCTATCATCTTTCGTGAACCTTAATTTTTATTTGAGTTATAGCTGCACCTAGGAAACCGCTCGTGTTTGAGGTTTTGTGGGTCATCGATCAACTTTGGTTATTACACTTGTGGATTACACTATAGTTATGCATTCTATACGTTTCTTTTCTATCACTTTTCATGAATCCTTATGTTTTTTTGAGTTATAGCAACATTTAGGAAACCGCTTATGTTTGAGTTTTTCTGGGCCATTGACTACGATTGTGGATTGTATTGTAGTTGTGCATTTTGTACGCATATTTTTAATCGCCTTTCACGAACCTTAATTTTTTGTTGAGTTATTGCCACATTTATGAAAATGCTCGTGTTTGAGTTTTTGTGTGCAATCGATGAACTTTGGTAAGTACGATTTCGAATTGAACTCTAGTTGTCCATTCTGTACACAGATTTTCTATCACCTTTCATGGACCTTATCTTTTTGGTGAGTTATAGCTGCATTTAGAAAGCCACTAGTGTTTGAGTTTTTGTGCATTATTCATCAATTTTGGTGACTACGTTTGTGGATTGTACTGTAATTATCCATTTTGTATGCAGATTTTCTATCTCCTCTTTTGAACCACTTTTTTGGTGAGTTATAGATACATTTAGGAAACCGTATTTGAGTTATCATGGGCCATTGATCAATTTTATTGACTACGATTGTGGATTGCACTTCAGTTGTCCATTTTTTACTCCTATTATCTATCACCCTTCTTGAATCTTATTACACTGTAGTTGTGCATTCTATATGCGTATTTTCAATCGCCTTTCGCAAATCTTCATTTTTTGTTGATTTATAGTTGTACTATTGTTGTTCATTCTCTATGCATATTTTTAATCGCCTTTCATCATCCTTCATTTTTTATTGACTTATAGCCGCATTTAGGAAAATGCTCATGTATGAGTTTACGTGGGCCATAGATAAACTTTAGTGACTATGATTATGGATTATATTGTAGTTGTGCATTCTATACGTGTATTTTCTATCGCCTTTTGCAAACATTCAATTTTCATTGAGTTATAGCTACACTTATGAAACCACTCGTGTTTGAGTTTTTGTGGGCCATTGATCAACTTTGGTAACTATGATTTTTGTTTGCATTGTAGTTGTCCATTATGTACGCATATTTTCTATCGCATTTCTTGAACCTTCATTTTTTGTTGAGTTATAGCCGCATTTAGGAAAACACTCAAGTTTTAGTTTTCGTGGGCCATTGATCAATTTTGGTGACTACACTTGTGGATTACACTGTAGTTGTGCATTCTATATGCGTATTTTCTATTCCCTTTTGCAAACATTCATTGTTTGTTGAGTTATAGCCATATTCATGAAACCGCTCATGTTTGAGTTTTTTTGGGCCATCTATCAACTTTGATGACTACGATTGTGTATTGTAGTAAAGTTGATCATTCTGTAAGCATTTTTTTTGTTTTCCTTTTACAAACCTTCATTTTTTGTTGAGTTCTAGCCGCATTTAGGAAAATGCTTTAGTTTCATTTTCGTGGGCCATCGATCAACTTTGGTCACTACGCTAGTGGATTGTACTGTAGTTGTGCATTCTATACGCGTATTTTATATTGCTTTTCGTGAACCTTCATTTTTTGTTGAATTATAGCTGCATTTAGGAAACCGCTCCTATTTGAGATTTTTTGGGCAATCAATCAAGTTTGGTGACTAAGATGTTTCATTGTACTGTAGTTTTCCATTTTGTACGCAATTTTTTTATCGCCTTTTGATGAACCTTCATTTTTTTGTTGAGTTAATAGCCACATTTAAGAAAATGTTCCTGTTTGAGTTTTCGTGGACCATCGATCAACTTTGGTGACTACGCTTGTGGATTACACTGTAGTTGTGCATACTATAAGCGTATTTTCTATTGCTTTTCGTGAACCTTCATTTTTTGTAGAGTTATAGCCGCATTTAAGAAACCACTCATGTTTGAATTTTTTTGGGCCATCGATCAACTTTGGTGACTACAATTGTGGATTGCACTATAGTTGTGCATTCTATAAACGTATTTTCTATTGCCTTTGGTGATCCTTCATTTTTTCTAGAGTTATAGCCGCATTTAAGAAACTGCTCATGTTTGAGTTTTTTTGGGCCATCGATCAACTTTGGTGACTAAAATTATGGAGTGCACTATAGTTGTGCATTTTGTACGCATATTTTTAATTGCCTTTCATAAAAAAACATTTTTTGTTTAGTTATAGACACATTTAGGAAACCACTCATGTTTGTGTTTTCGTGTGCCATTAATCAACTTTGGTTAGTACGATTGTGGATTACATTGTAGTTGTGCATTCTATACACGTATCTTTTATTGCCTTTGACAGACCTTCATTTTTTGTTGACTTATAACCACATATTGGAAACCTCCCATGTTTGAGTTTTTGTAGGCCATCAATCAACTTTGGTGACTACGATTGTGGATTGTACTATAGTTGTGCATTTTGTACCCATAGTATTAATTGTTGTTCACGAACCTTCATTTTTTGTTGAGTTATAGTAGCTTCTAAGAAAATGCTCGTGTTGGAGTTTTTGTGGGCCATCGATCAACTTTGGTGACTGTGATTGTGGATTACACTGTAATTGAGCATTCTATACGCGTATTTTGCATTGCCTTTCGCGAACGTTCATTTTTCGTTGAGTTATAACCACACATACAAAACCACTTTTGTTTGAGTTTTTTCGTGGGCCATCGATCAACTTTGGTGGCTACGATTGTGGATTACACTATAGTTGTGTATTCGATAAGCATATTTTCTATCGCCTTTCACGAAACTTAATTTTTCATTTAGTTATAGCTGCATTTAGGAAACCCTCACGTTTGAGTTTTCATGGGCAATCAATAAACTTTGGTGACTACGATTCTAGATTGCACCATAGTTATCCAATATGTACGAGTATTTTCTATCGTTTATTGCGAACCTTCATTTCTCATTGACTTATAGCCACATTTAGGAAATTGCTCGTGTTTGAGTTTTCGTAGGCTATCAATCAACTTTGGGGACTACAATTGTGGATTGCACTGTAGTATTTCATTCTATATATGTATTTTCTATTGTCTTTTGTGAACCTTTATTTTTTGTTGATTTATAGCCGCATTTGGGAAACCACTCATGTTTGAGTTTTCGTGGGCCATCGCTGAACTTTGGTGATTATGCTTGTGGATTACACTATAGTTGTGCATTCTATATGCGTGTTTTCTATTTCCTTTTGTGAGCCTTCATTTTTTTTTAGTTATAGCCGCTTTTAGGAAACCAATTATGTTTGAGTTTTTGTGGGCCATTAATCAGCTTTGGTGACTGCAATTGTGGATTGTAGTGTTACACTATACTTGTGCATTCTATATGTGTACTTGCTATTGCCTTTCACGAACATTCTTTTTTTGTTGAGGTATAGCTGCATTTAGGAAACCACTCGTGTTTGAGTTTTCATGGGCAATCGGTTAACTTTGGTGACTAGAATTGTGGATTGAACTGTAGTTGTCTATTCTATATGCATATTTTCTATCGCCTTTTGTGAACCTTCATTTTTTGTTGACTTATAGCCGCATTTAGGAAACTGCTCATGTTTGAGAATTCATGGGCCATCAATCAACTTTGTTGACTACGATTTTGGATTGCATTGGAGTTGTGCATTATGAACTCTAATTTTCTATTGCCTTTCACGAACCTTCATTTTTTGTTAAGTTATAAGCCCATTTAGCAAACCGCTCGTATTTGAGTTTTTTTGGGACATCAATCGAGTTTGGTGACTATGCTTCTGGATTACACTGTAGTTGTGCATTCTATATGCATATTTTCTATTGCCTTTCGCGATCCTTCATTTTTTTTTGAGTTATAGCTGCATTTAGGAAACCGTTCATGTTTGAGTTTTTATGGGCCATGAATCAACTTTGGTGACTATGATTATGGATTTTACTATAGTTGTGCATTGTATATGCATATTTTTAATCGCCTCTGATGAACTATCATTTTTTGTTTAGTTATAGTCACATTTAGGAAAACGCTCATGTTTGAGTTTTCATGGCCCCTTGATAAACTTTGGTGAATGCAATTTTACGATTGCACTATAGTACTCCATTTTGTATATGTATTTTCTATTGCCTTTTGAGAACCTTTATTTTTTGTTTAATATAGCCGCATTTCGAAAACCTTCATTTTTCGATGAGTTATAGTTGAGTTATAGTCGCATTTAGGAAAACGCTCATGTTTGAGTTTTCATTGGCCCTTGATAAAATTTGGTGGATGCAATTTTGTGATTGCACTGTAGTACTCCATTTTGTATATGTATTTTCTATTGCCTTTCAAGAACCTTCATTTTTTGTTTAATATAGCCGCATTTCAGAAACCACTCATGTTTGAGTTTTCATGGGCCATCGATCAACTTTCGTGACTACGATTGTGGATTAGACTATAGTTGTGCATTCGATATGCGTATTTTGTAACGCCTTTCACGAACCTTCATTTTTCGTTGATTTATTGTTGCACTCAGGAAACTGCTCGTGTTTGAGCTTTTGTGGGCCATCGATAAAATTTGGTGACTACAATTGTGGATTGTACTATAGTTTTCCTTTCTGTACATTTATTTTCTATAGCCTTTTTGAGAACCTTCATTTTTGTTGAGGTATATCCGCATTTAGGAAACTGCTCGAGTTTGAGTTTTTGTGGGGCATCGATCTACTTTGGTGACTACGCTTCTAGATTACACTTGTGCATTCTATACTTAACTTTTGTATCACCTTTCGTGAACATTCATTTTTTGTTCAGTTATAGCTGCATTTAGGAAACTGCTCAAGTTTGAGTTTTCATGGGCCAACGATCAACTTTGGGGACTATGCTTGTGGATTACACTGCAGTTGTGCGTTGTATACATGTATTTTCTATCGATGTTTGCGAACTTTCCTTTTTTGTTGAGTTATAGTTGCATTTAGGAAACCTCTCATGTTTTAGTTTTTTTGGGCTATCGATCAACTTTGGTGACTACAATTGTGGATTGCACTGTAGGTGTCCATTATATACGCGTACTTTCTATCGCCTTTCGTTAACCTTCTTGTTTTGTTGAGTTATAGGCACATTTAGGAAACCACTCGTGTTTGAGTTTTTCGTGGGCCATCGATCAAGTTTGGTGAGTACGATTGTCGATTACACTATGGTTGTGCATTCTATAAACGTATTTTCTATTGATCAACATTGATGACTGCAATTGTGTGTTACACTTTAGTTGTGCATTCTATACGCGTATTTTCTATCGCCTTTCTGAAACCTTCATTTTTTGTTGAGTTATAGGCAAACCTAGGAAACCACTTGTGTTTGAGTTTTCATGGACCATCAATCAACTTTTGTTACTGTGATTGTGGATTGCCCTATAGTATTGCATTCTATACCTGTACATAAAAAAACACTCGTGATTGTGTATTTTCTATCGCCTTTTGCAAACCTTCATTTTTTGTAGAATTATAGCCGCCTTTAAAAAAATGCTCATGTTTGAGTTTTAATGGCACATCAATCAACTCTAGTGACTCTGATTGTCGATTAAACTGTATTGTGCATTCTACCCACGTATTTTCCATTGCCTTTTGTGAACTTTCATTTTTCATTGAGTTATAGCCATAGTTAGGAATCTGCTTGAGTTTAAGTTTTTGTGGGCCATCAGTCAACATTGGTAACTACATTTGTAGATTACACTATTGTTGTGCATTCTATATGCGTATTTTCTATCAGTTTTCACGAACCTTCATTTTTTGTTGAGTTATAGCCACATTTAGGAAACCACTTGTGTTTGAGTTTTTGTTTGCTATCAATCAACTTTGGTGACTACGATTGTGGATTACGTTGTAGTTGTGCATTCTATAGACATATTTTCTATTGCCTTTCACGAACCTTCATTTTTTGTTTAGTTATAGCCACATTTAGGAAATAGCTCTTCTTTGAGTTTTCGTTGGCCATCACTCAAGTTTGCTGACTATGATTGTGGATTTTATTGTAGTTGTGCATTCTGTATGCATATTTTTAATCACCTTTCACAAACCTTCATTTTTTTTGAGTTATAGCCTTATTTAGGAAAATGCTCGTTTTTAAGTTTTCGTGTGTCGTCCATAAACTTTGGTGACTACAATTGGGGATTACACTATAGTTATGCATTCTATACATGTATTTTCTATCACCTTTCATGAACCTTTATTTTTCATTGAGTTATAGCCGCATTTAGGAAACTGCTCGTGTTTGAGTTTTCGTGGGCCATCGTTGAACTTTAGTGACTACGATTGTTCGTTACACTATTTTTTTGCATTCTATATGCATATTTTCTATCGCCTTTTGCAAACATTTATTTTTTGTTGAGTTATAGCCGCATTTAGGAGACCGCTTGAGTTTGAGTTTTCGTGGGCCATCAATCAACATTGATGACTATGCTTGTGGATTACAATGTTGTGCATTCTATACACGTATTTTCTTTCACCTTACGTGAACACTCGTGTCTATGTTTTCATGGGCCATTGATCAACTTTAGTGACTACGATTGTGGATTACGCTGTAGTTTTGTATTCTACATGTGTATTTTCTATTGTCTTGCGCAAACCTTTTATTTTTTTTAGTTATATTTGTATTTATGAAACCGCTTGTGTTTCAGCTTTTGTAACTACGATTGTGGATTGGATTGTATTTGTCCATTTTGTACACATATTTTCTATCGCCTTTCATAAACCTTACTTTTCTATTGAGTTATAGCCACATCTAAGAAAACCGCTCATGTTTGAATTTTCGTGTGCCATCGATCAACTTTGGTAACTATGATTGTGGATTACACTGTAGTTGTGCATTCTATATGTGTATTTTTTATCGCCTTTTGCGAACCTTCATTTTTTGTTGAGTTACCTGAGCTTATGAAACCGCTCATACTTGGGTTTTCGTGGGCCATCAATCGACGTTGGTGACTACGATTGTGGATTGCACTATAGTTGTTCATTCTCTACGTGTATTTTTTATCGCCTTTAACGAACATTCAATTTTTGTTGAGTTATAGCCGCATTTAGGAAACTGCTCATCTTTAAGTTTTCATGGGTCAGTGATTAACTTTGGTGATTACGATAGTGGATTGTACTATCGTTGTGTATTTTGTACGCATATTTTTAATTGCCTTTCATGAACCATCATTTTTTGTTGAGTCATAGCCATTTTGAGGAAATCCCTCGAGTTTGAGTTTTCTTGGGCCTTTGATCAACTTTTTTTACTACACTTGTTGATTACATTGTAATCATGCATTCTATACGTGTATTTTCTACCGCCTTACGCGAACCTTCATTTTTCATTGAGTTATACCCACACATAGGAAACCGCTCATGTATGAGTTTTCCTGCAACATCGATCAACTTTGGTGACTATGATTGGTGATTGCACTGTAGTTTTCCACTCTATACACATTTTCTATTGCCTTTTGTGAACCTTCTTTTTTTGTTGAGTTATAGCTGCATTTACGAAACCGCTCGAGTTTGAGTTTTCATGGGCCATAGGTCAACTTTGGTGACTAGGATTGTAAACCTTCCTTTTTTGTTGAGTTATAGGTGCATTTAGGAAACTGCTCATGTTTGAGTTTTTGTGGGCCATCAATCAACTTTTAATCACCTTCCTTTTTTATTTGAGTTATAGCCGCATTTAGGAAACCGCTCGTGTTTGATTTTTTGTCGGCCTTCGATCAACTTTGGTGACTACGCTTGTGTATTGCGCTATAGTTATGCATTCTATATGTGTATTTTCTATCGTTTTTCGTGAACCTTCATTTTTTGTTGAGTCATGGCCATGTTTATGAAAATAGTCATGTTTGAGTTTTCGTGTGCTATCGATCAACTTTGTTGACTACCATTATGGATTGAACTGTAGTTGTCCATTCTGTACGCGCATTTTCTATTGCCTTTTGTGAACCTTCTCTTTTTGGTGAATTATAGCTACATTTAGGAAACAACACGTGTTTGAGTTTTTGTGGGCCATTGATCAATTTTAGTGATTATAATTGTGGATTGCATTGTAGTTGTGCATTATAAACGCTAATTTTATATCGGCTTTTGCGAAATTTCAATTTTTGTTGAGTATATAGCCGTATTTAGGAAACCGCTCGTGTCTTAGTTTTTTTAGGCCATTCATCAACTATGGTGACTATGCTTGTGAATTACATTGTAGTTGTCCATTCTATATGCGTATTTTCTATTGCCTTTCACGAATCTTCATTTTTTGTTGACTTAGAGCCACATTTAGGAAATCACTCATGCTTGAGTTTTTGTAGGCCATCAATCAAGTTTAGTGACTACGATTGTGGATTGTGCTGAAGTTGTGCATTTTGTACACATATTTTTAATCGCATTTAACAAACCTTTATTTTTTGTTGCGTTATAGCCGCATTTAAGAAAACGGTCGTATTTGAGTTTTCATGGGCCATTGATCAACTTTGGTGACTACGATTCTGGATTACACTGTAGTTGTGTATTTTATACATGTATTTTCTATCACATTTTGTGAACCTTCATTTTTTCGTTATGTTATAGCTGCAATTAGGAAACCGTTCATCTTTGAGTTTTTGTGGGCCATCGATCAATTTTGTTGACTATGATTGTAGATTGTACTGTAGTTGTCCATCTGTACTCGTATTTTCCATAGCCTTCGTGAACCTTCATTTTTTGTTGAGTTTCAGCCACATTTAGGAAACCGTTCGAGTATGAGTTTTCATGGGCCATTGATCAACTTTCATTACTTCACTTGTGGATTACATTGTATTTGCGCATTCTATACACGTATTTTCTATTGGCTTTTGCAAACCTTCATTTTTTGTTGATTTACATCAGCATTTGGGAAACCACTCATGCTAGTGTTTTTGTGAGCCATCGGTCAACTTTGGTGACTATGATTGTGGATTACATTGTAGTTGTGCATTCTATATCCATATTTTCTATCAGCTTTCGCGAACCTTTAATTTTCATTGAGTTATAGCTGCACTTATGAAACCGCTCGTGTTTGTGTTTTCGTGGGCCATCGATCAACTTTGGTGAATATGATTTTTGTTTGCTCTGTAGTTGTCCATTTTGTGTCCATTCTTTTAATTGCTTTTAATGAACCTTCATTTTTTGTTGAATTATAGCCACATTTCGTAAAAATCTTGAGTTTGAGTTTTCATTGGCCATCGATCAACTTTGGTTACTATGCTTGTGGATTACACTGTAGTTGTGCAATATATACATGTGCTTTCTATCGCATTTCGTGAACCTTCAGTTTTGTTGTGTTATAGCTGCATTTAGGAAACCACTCATGTTTGAATTTTTTTGGGCCATCGATAAAGTTTGGTGACTACGATTGTGGATTCTACTATAGTTGTGCATTCTGTATGCATATTTTAAATCGCCTTTCACGAACATTAATTTTTTGTTTAATTATATTCGCATTTAGGAAAATGCTTGTGTTTGAGTTTTGTGGGCCATTGATCATTTCTGGTGACTATGATTGTGGATTGCACTATAGTTGTCCCTTATGTATGCGTATTTTTTATATCTTTTCAAGAACCTTCATTGTTTGGAGAGTTATAGCTGCATTTAGGAAACCGCTCGTGTTTGAGTTTTCGTGGGCCATCAATCAACTTTGGTGACTATGATTATGGATTACACTGTAGTTGTGCATTCTTTAAACGTATTTAAAAATATGTGTACCTAATGTGCAACTACAACACAATCTACAATCATAGTCACCAAAGTTGATCGATGGCCCAAAAAAACTCAAACATGAGCAGTTTCCTAAATGCAGCTATAACTAAAAAAAAAAAAGAATTTTCATGAAAGGTAATAGAAAATATGTGTATAGAATAGACAACTACAATGTAATCCACAAGCGTTGTCACCAAATTTGATCAATAGCCCACGAAAACTCAAACACGAGCGGTTTCCTAAATATGGCTATGACTCAACAAAAATGAATGTTTGTAAAAAGCGATTAAAAATATTTGTATAGAATGCACAACTACAATAGAATCCACAATCATAGTCACCAATGTTGATCGATGGCCCACAAAAATTGAAACTCGAGCGGTTTCCTAAATACAACTATAACTCAACAAAAAATGAATGTTTGTGAAAAGCAATTAAAAATATGCGTGCATAATGCACATTAACAGTACAATTCACAATTGCAGTCACCAAAGTTGATCCATGGCCCACAAAAACTCAAACATCAGTAGTTTCCTAAATGCGGCTATAACTCAACAAAAAATGAAGGTTCGCAAAAGGCGATAGATAATAGACATAGAATACACAACTACAATGTAATGCACAAGCGTAGTCACCAAATTTGATCAATGGCCCATGAAATCTAAAACTTGAGCGGTTTCCTAAATGTAGCTATCACTCAACAAAAAATGAAGGTTCATGAAAGGTGATAGAAAATATGCATACAAAATAGACAACTACAATGCAATTTACAATCGTAATCAGCAAAGTTGATCGATGGGCCACGAAAACTCAAACATGAGCAATTTGCTAAGTGCATCTATAACTCAATAAAAAATGAAGGTTCACGAAAGGCAATAGAAAATGCGCATAGAGAATGCACAACTACAATGTAATCCATAATTGTAGTAAAAAAAGTTGATCGATGGCCCACGACAACTCAAACACGAGTGTTTTACTAAGTGGGGCTATAATTCAACACTTGTTTCTAGGAAAATTTAAAATATGGGTTTTATACATGTGTGTAGGATTTTTCATAGAAAAATTCAAGAAATTTGCATCTGTTACCTCTAATGCTTGTGCTTTTCAAAACAATTTATCTTTCTCAAGAACAACTTATTTAAAAAAAAAACAGACGATTTGGGTCTCTTTACAACATGAGCATCTATAAAACCCATATTTTTTATTTTCCCAGAAAATATTGTTTCATAGATTCTATTTCTGAGGGTTTTTTGCATGTTGATGACAAAATAGTTTTTTGAAAAAAAGACTATATGGGTCTACTCAGAACGACATTGTCTACAAAACCCATTTATCAGACTTTTTAAAAAGAGATTCAAAAAATTTGCCTCTATTACCTCTACTACTTCTACTTCTAAAAAAATATCTTTCTCAAAAATGACTTATTTTTTCAAAAAATGGACGATCTGGGTTTTGTTTAGCACACGAGCACTTATAAAACCCATATTTTTGATTTTTCCCAAAAAAGTTTTTTTGTAGATTCTATTTTTGTGGGGTTCTTGCATGTTGGTGAAAATTAGTTTTTCAAAAAAAGGACGACCTCGGTTTACTTAGAACGACATTCTCTACAAAACCGATTTCTCATATTTTTCATAAAAAGATTAAAAAAAATTGCTTATGTTACTTCTACTGCTTCTACTTCTCAAAAAAATCTATCTTTTTGAAAAACAACTTATTTTTTCACAAAATGGACGATCTGCGTCTCTTTAGCATATGAGCACCTATAAAACCCATATTTCGATTTTCGAAAAATAAATAAATTTGTGGATTCTATTTTTGAGGTGTTCTTGCATGTTGGTGAAAAAATAGTTTTTCAAAAATAGGACGATCTGGGTCTATTCAGAATGACATTCTCTACGAAACCCATTTCTCAAATTTTTCATAAAAAGTTTCAAAAAATTTGCCTTTGTTACCTCTACCGCTTCTACTTCTCAAAAAAATCTATGTTTTTCAAGAACAACTTATTTTGTCAAAGATTGGATGATTAGGGTCTCTTCAACACATGAGTCACCAATAAAACCCATATTTTGATTTTCCCAAACAAAATTGTTTAGTGGATTCTATTTTTGAGGGGAAATGATGATCTAGATTTACTCAGAATGACACTCTAGAAAACCCATTTCTCATATTTTTCATAAAAAGATTCAAAAAATTTGTGTTTGTTACCTCTACTGCTTCTACTTTTCAAAAAAATCTATCTTTTTCAAAAAATACTTATTTTTTCAAAATACAGACGATCTAAATCTCTTCAGCACATAGGCAGCTATAAAACCCATATTTTTTATTTTTCCAAAAAAAATTGTTTCGTAGATTCTATTTTTGAGGGGTTGTTGTATGTTGGTGAAAAAATAGTTTTTCAAAAAGAGGACGATATGGGTCTACTCAGAACAACATTCTCTACAAAACCCATTTCTCTGATTTTTCATAAAAATATTCAAAAAATTTCCTCTGTTACCTCTACTGCTTCTACTTTTCAAAAAAATCTATCTTTTTCAAAAACAACTTTTTTTTAAAAAAAGGATGATGTGGGTCTATTTAGCTCTCGAGTACTTATGAAACCCATATTTTCGATTTTCCCAAATAAAATTGTTTCGTAGATTCAATTTTTGAGGGGTTCTTCCATGTTGGTGAAAAATTAGTTTTTCAAAAAAAGGACAATCTGGGTCTACTCTGAACGACATTCTCTATAAAACCAATTTTCTTAGATTTTTCACAAAAAGATTGAAATTTTTTGTCTCTGTTACCTCTACTGCTTCTACTTTTCAAAAACAACTTATTTTTTGAAAACACAAACGATCTGGGTGTCTTGAGCACATGACACCTATAAAACCCATATTTTCGATTTTCCCAAAAGCAATTGTTTCCTAGATTCTATTTTTGAGGGATTCTTGCAAGTTGGTGAAAAAATTGCTTTTTGAAAACAGAAAAATCTGCGTCTAATCAGAATAACATTCTCTACAAAACCCATTTCTGAAATTTTTCAAAAAAAGATTCAAAAAGTTTGCCTTTGTTACCTCTAGTACTACTTATAAAAAAAATCTATACTTTTCAAGATCAACTTACTTTTTCAAAAAACAGATGATCTCGGTTTGTTGAGCACACGCTCAAGCACCTATAAAACACATTTTCGATTTTCGAAAAAAAAATGTTTTGTAGATTCTATTTTTTAGGAGTTCTTGCATGTTGGTGGAAAATAAGTTTTTTGAAAAAAGGACAATTGAGGTCTACTCAAAATGACATTCTCTACAAAACTCATTTTTCATAAAAAAAATTCAAAATTTTTGCCTTTGTTACATCTAATGCTTCTACTTTTCAAAAAAATCTATCTTTTTCAAAAACAAATAAATAAAATTGACGATCTAGGTCTCTTTAGCACATGGGCACACCTATAAAACCCATATTTTTTATTTTCCCAAAAAAACTTGTTTCGTAGATTCTATTTTTTAGGGGTTCTTACATGTTGGTGAAAATTATTTTTTCAAAAAAAGGACGTCCTGGGTTTACTTAGAATGACATTGTCTACAAAACCCATTTCTCAGATTTTTCATAAAAAGATTCAAAAAATTTGCTTATGTTACTTCTATTGCTTCTACTTTTCAAAAAAATCTATCTTTTTGAAAAACAACTTATTTTTTCAAAAAATGGACGATCTGTGTCCCTTTAGCATACGAGCACCTATAAAACCTATAATTTTGATTTTGCCAAAAAAGAATTGTTTTGTAGATTCTATTTTTGAGGGGTTCTTGTATGTTGGTGAAAAATAGGTTTTTCAAAAAAAATGACAACCCGGATTTACTCAAAATGACATTCTCTACAAAATCCATTTCTCAGATTTTTCATAAAAAGATTCAAAAAAATTGCCTCTGTTACCTATACTGTTTTTACTTTTCAAAAAAATCCATCTTTATAAAGAACAACTTATGTTTTCAAAAATCAGACAATCTGAATCTTTTTAGCATGCAAGCGCCTATAAAATATTTTTGATTTTCCCAAAAAAAATTGTTTCGTAGATTATATTTTTGAGGGGTTCTTGCATGTTGGTGAAAAATTAGTTTTTTGAAAAAAAGACGATTTGGGTCTACTCAAAATGACATTCTCTACAAAACCCATTTCTCGGATTTTTCATAAAAAGATTAAATTTTTTTGGCTATATTACCTCTATTGCTTCTACTTTTCAAACAATCTATCTTTTTCAAGAACAACGTATTTTTTGAAAAAATGGACGTTCTAGGTCTCTTTAGGACACGAGCAACTATAAAACCCATATTTTTTATTTTTCCCAAAAAAAATTGTTTCTTAGATTCTATTTTTAAAGGGGTTCTTGCATGTCTGTGAAAATATATGTATAGAATGCACACCTACAATGTAATCGACAATCGTAGTCACCAATGTTTATTGATGGCCCACAAAAACTCAAACACGAGTGATTTCATAAATGGGGCTATAACTCAACAAAAATAAAGGTTCATGAAAAGCGAGTAAAAATATGCTTACAGAATCCACAACTACCATACAATCTACAATTGTAGTCACCAAAGTTGATTGATGGCCCACAAAAACTCAAACATGAGTAGTTTCCTAAATGCGTCTATAACTCAAAGAAATATAAAGGTTCGTGAAAAGCGATAAAAAACACATGTATAGAATGCACACCTACAATGTAATACACAATCGTAGTCACCAAAGTTTATCAATGGCCCACAAAACCTCAAACAGAGTGATTTCATAAATGCGGCTATAACTCAACGAAAAATGAAGGTTCGCGAAAGGCGATAGAAAATATTCATATAGAATGCACAACTACAGTGAAATCCACAATTGTAGTTACTAAAGTTGATTGATGGCCCATTGAAACTCAAACACGAGTGGTTTCCTAAATGCAGCTATAACTCAGCGAAAAATGAATGTTCTTAAAATGCGATAGGAAATATGCATATAGAATGCACAACTATAGTGTAATCCACATTGTAGTTGTCTATTATGTGCGCGTATTTTCCATTGACTTTTGTGAACGTTCATTTTTTGTTGAGTTATAGCCACATTTCAGAAACCTTTCGAGTTTGAGTTTTCGGGGGCCATTGATGAACTTTGGTGACTACGCTTGTGGATTACACTGTAGTTGTGCATTCTATACGCATATTTTCTATCGCTTTTCACGAACATTCATTTTTGTTGAGTTATAGCCGCATTTAGGAAACTGCTGGTGCTAGAGATTTTCTGGGCCATCGATAATTTTTGGTGACTACGATTGTGGAATGCAATGTAGTTATTCATTTTGTATGCCTATTTTCTATCGCCTTTTGTGAACCTTCATTTTTTGTTGAGTTATAGCTGCATGTAGGAAACGACTTGTATTTGAGTTTTCGTGGGCCATCGATCAACTTTGGTGACTATGATTGTGGATTACAATGTAGTTGTTCATTCTATACATGTATTTTATATCACTTTTCGCGAACCTTCATTTTTTGTTGAGTTATAGCCACATTTAGGAAATCGTTCATGTTTGAGTTTTTGTGGGCCATCAATCAACTTTAGTGACTACGATTGTGGGTTGCACTAGAGTTGTGCATTCTATACGCATATTTTTAATTGCCTTTAACGAAACTTCATTTTTTGTTGAGTTATAGCCACATTTAGGAAAAATGCTCATGTTTCAGTTTTCGTGGGCCATTGCTCAACTTTGGTGACTACGATTGTGGATTACATTGTAGTTGTACATTCTATATGTGTATTTTCTATCGACTTTCGTGAACCATCGGTTTTTGTTGAGTTATAACCGCACTTAGCAAACCACTCGTGTTTGAGTTTTCGTGACATTGATTGTGGATTGCAATGTACTTCTCCATTCTGTCCACGTATTTTCTATTACCTTTTGTGAACCTTAATTTTTTCTTGAGTTATAGCCGCATTTAGGAAATTGCTCGATTTCCAGTTTTCGTGGGCTATCAATCAACTTTGGTGACTACCATTATGGATTATATTGTAGTTGTGCATTCTATACGTGTATTTTCTATCACCTTTCATGAAACTTCAGTTTACGTTGAGTTATAGCCGCACTTGGGAAATCGCTTGTGTTTGAGTTTTCGTGGGCCATCGATCATTTTTGGTGACTATGATTGTGGATTGCATTGTAGTTTTCCATTCTGTACACGTATTTTCTATCGTCTTTCGAGAACCTTCATTGTTTTTTGAGTTATAGCCGCATTTAGGAAACCGCTCGAGTTTGAGTTTTCATGCGCCTTCGATCAAGTTTGGTGACTACTATTATGGATTGCATTGTAGTTTTCTAATCTGTACGTGTATTTTATAGCTCCTTTCGTGAACCTTCATTTTTAGTTGAGTGATACCTACATTTAGGAAACCGCTCGTGTTTGAGTTTTCATGGGCCATCGATCAACTTTGGTCACTACGATTCTGGATTACACTGTAGTTGTCCATTCTATACATGTATTTTCTATCGCATTTAACAAACCTTCAATTTTTTTCAGTTATAGCTGCATTTACGCAAATGTTTGTGTTTGAGTTTTCGTTGGCCATCGATCAACTTTGGTGACTAGGATTGTGGATTACACTATAGTTGTGCATTCTATATGCATATTTTATATCACCTTTCACGAACCCTCATTTTTCATTGAGTTATAGCCACACTTAGCAAGCCACTCATGTTTCAATTTTCATGGGCCATCGATAAAATTTGGTTACTACAATTGTGGCTATAACTCAAGAAAAAATGAATTTTCGTGAAAGGCGATTAAAAATATGAGTACAAAATGCTTAACTCTAGTACAATCCATAATTGTAGTCACCAAAGTTTATCGATGGCCCACAAAATCTGAAACATGAGCAGTTTCCTAAATGCGGCTATAACTCTACCAGAACTGAAGATTCATAAAAGGAAATAGAAAGTACACCTACAGAATGGACAACTATAGTGCAATCCACAATTTGTAGTCACCAAAGTTGATCGATGGCCCACGAAAACACAAACATGAGCGGTTTCCTAAATGCGGCTATAACTCAACAAAAAATGAAGGTTCATGAAAGGTGATAGAAAATACATGTATAAATTGGATGACTACAGTGCAATCAACAATCGTAGTCACCAAAGTTGATTGATGGCCCAAGAAAACTCAAATACGACCGGTTTCCTAAATACGGCTATAACTGAATAAAAAATGAATGTTTGTGAAAATTGATTAAAAATATGCATACAGAATGCTCAACTACAGTACAATCCACAATCATAGTCACCAAAGCTGATTGATCGCCCGTGAAAACTCAAACTCGAGTGGTTTCCTAAATGTAGGTAGAACTCAACAAAAAATGAAGGTTTGTGAAAGGCGATAGAAATTACGAGTACAAAATAGACAATTACAGTGCATTCCACAATGGTAGTCACCAAGGTTGATCGATGGTTCACAAAAACCCATGCACAAGCGGATTCTTAAGTGCGGCTATAATTTAACAAAAAAATAAGGTTTACGGAAGGCGATATAAAATACACGTATAGAATGCACAACTACAGTGTAATCCACAATCCTAGTCACCAAAGTTGATCGATGGCCCACGAAAAACTCAAAGAATAGCGTATTCCTAAATGCATCTATAATTCAACAAAAAATGAAGGTTCGTGAAAGGAAATAGAAAATACTATTTCGTAGATTCTATTTTTGAGGGTTCTTTACAACATTAGCATCTATAAAACCCATATTTTTTATTTTTCCTGAAAAATATTGTTTCGTAGATTCTATTTTTGAGAGGTTCTTGCATGTTGATGAAAAAAAAGTTTTTGCGAAAAAAGAACAATATGGGTCTACTCAGAATGACATTCTCTAACAAACCCATTTCTTAGATTTTTCACAAATAAGATTCACAAAATTTTCCTCTATTACCTATACTACTTCTACTTTTCAAAAAATCTATCTTTTTCAAGAAAAAATTATTTTTTCAAAAAATGGACGATTTGCATCTCTTCAGCACACGAGCACCTATAAAACCAATATGTTCAATTTTCCAAAAAAAAATTGTTTCGCAGATTCTATTTTTGAGGGGTTCTTCCAAGTTGGTAAAAAATAAGTTTTTCGAAAAAATGACGATCTGGGTCTATGCAAAATAACATTCTCTACAAAACCAATTTCTATGATTGTTCATAGAAACATTCAAAATTTTTGCCTCTGTTACCTTTACTACTTCTACTCTTCACAAATGTATATCTTTTTCAAGAAAAACTATTTTTTTCAAAAAATGGACAATTAGAGTCTCTAGAGCACATGAGCACCTATAAAACCCATATTTCAATTTTCCCAAAAAAAAACTATTTCATAGATTCTATTTTTGAGGAGTTTTTGCATGTTGGTGAAAAATTAGTTTTTGAAAATTAGGACGATTTGGATCTACTAAGAACGACATTCTCTACCAAACCTATTTCTCAGATTTTTCATAAAAAGATTCAAAAAATTTGCATTTTAACTTACCTCTACTGCTTCTACTTTTTAGAAAAATCTATCTTTTTCAAGAACAAATTATTTTTTCAAAAAATGGACGATCTAGGTCTCTTTAGCACACGAGCACCTATAAAACCTATATTTTTGATTTTCCAAAAAGAATTGTTTCGTAGATTCTATTTTTGTGGGGTTCTTGCATGTTGGTGAAAAATTAGTTTTTCGAAAAAAGTACGAACTAAGTCTACTCATAACAACATTCTCTACAAAACCCATTTTTCAGATATTTCATAAAAAGATTCAAAAATTTGCGTCTATTACCTCTACTGCTTCTACTTCTCAAAAAAATCTATCTTTTTCAAAAACAACTTATTTTTTCAAAAAACTGACTATCTGGGTCTCTTTAGCACACGGGCAGTTATTAAACCCATATTTTTTATTTTCCCCAAAAAAATTGTTTTGTAGATTCTATTTTTGTGGGGCTCTTATATATTGGTGAAAATTATTTTTTTGAAAAAAGGATGATCTGGGTCTACTCAGAACAACATTCTGTACAAAACTCATTTCGCAGATTTTTCACAAAAAAGATTCAAAAAATTTGGCTTTGTTACCTCTATTGCTTCTACTTTTTAAAAAAATCTCTTTTCCAAGAACAACTTATATTTTCAAAAAATGAACGATCTGGGTCTATTGAGCACACGAGCACCTATAAAACTCATATTTCAATTTTCCCAAAAAAATATTGTTTCATTGATTCTATATTTCAGGGGTTCTTGTATGTTGGTGAAAATACGTGTATAGAAGCACACCTAGAGTGTAATCCACAATTGTAGTCACCAAAGTTTATCGATGACCCACAAAAATTCAAACACAAATAGTTTCATAAATGCGCTAAAACTCAACAAAAAATGAAGGTTCACGAAAGGCTAGAGAAAATACGCATATAGAATGCACAACTACAATGTAATCAACAAATGTAGTTACCAAAGTTGATCAAAGGCCCAAGAAAATTCAAAATCGAGCAGTTTGGTAAATGGGGCTATAACTAAAAAAAAATAAAGGTTCGCGAAAGTCGATAGAAAATACACGTACACAATGGGCAACTACAGTGCAATCCACAATCGTAGTCACCAAAGTTGATTGATGGCCCACAAAAACTAAACATGAGCGTTTTCCTAAATGCGACTATAACTCAACAAAAAATGAAGGCTCACAAAAGGTGATAGAAAATACGCATACAAAATGGACAACTATAGTGCAATCCACATTCGTAGTCATCAAAGTTGATTGATGGTCCACGAAAACTCAAACACGAGCGGTTTCTTAAATGCTGTTATACCTCAACAAAAAATGAAGGTTTGCGAAAGGCAATAGAAAATACACATATAGATTGCACAACTACAATGTAACCTACAAGCGTAGTCACCAAAGTTGATCAATGACCCATGAAAACTCAAACTCGAGTGGTTTCCTAAATGCGGCTATAACTCAACAAAAAATGAAGGTTCACGAAAGTGATAGAAAATACACATACAGAATGGACAATTACAGTGCAATCCACAATTGTAGTCACCAAAGTTGATCAATGGCTCACGAAAAACTCAAACACGGGCAGTTTCCTAAGTGCAGCTATAACTCAAAGATAAATGAAGGTTCGTGAAAGGTGAAAGAATATACATGTAGAGTGTGCATACGCGTAGAATGCACAACTACAGTCTAATCTACAATCGTAGTCATAAAAGTTGATTGATGGCCCATGAAAACTCAAACACGAGTGGTTTCCTAAATGCGGCTATATAACTCAACAAAAAATGAAGGTTCACGAAAGGTGATAGAAAATATGCGTACATAATGGACAACTACAATGCAATCCACAATCGTAATCACCAAAGTTGATCATTAGCTCATGAAAACTCAAACATGAATTGTTTCCTAATTGCGGCTATAACTCAACAAAAAAATGAAAGTTCATGAAAAACAATAGAAAATACACATACAGAATGGACAACTACAGTACAATCCACAATCGTAGTTACCAAAGTTGATTGATAACCAACAAAAACTCAAACATAAGCAGTTTCCTAAATGTGGCTATAACTCAACAAAAAATGGATGTTCATGAAAGGAAATAGAAAATAAACGTATAGAATCTCAAACATGAGCGGTTGCCGAAATGCGGCTATAACTCAACAAAAAATGAATGCTCATGAAAGGCGATAAAAAATACACATACATAATGGACAATTATAGTGTAATCCACAAGCGTAGTCACCAAAGTTGATCAATGGCTCACAAAAAGTCAAACACTAGTGGTTTCCAAAATGCTACTATAAGTCAACAAAAAATGAAGGTTCGTGGGCCATCGATCGACTTTGGTTACTACACTTGTGGATTACACTATACTTGTGCATTCTATATTCGTATTTTCTATCACCTTTCGCGAACCTTAATTTTTCATTGAGTTATAACCGCATTTAGGAAACTGCTGAAGTTTGAGTTTTCGTGGGTCATCGATCAACTTTGGTGACTACGATTGTGGATTGCACTGTAGTTGTTCGTTTTGTACATATATTTTCTATCACCTTTCACAAACCTTCATTTTTTTTTGAGTTACAGCTGCATTTATAAAACCGCTTGATTTTGAGTTTTCATGGGCAAACGATCTACTTTGGTGACTATGGTTGTCGATTACATTGTATACATGTATTTTTTGTCCCCTTTGTCAAAACTTCAGTTGTCCTTGAGTTACAGCCACATTCAGCAAACTGCTTGTGTTTGAGTTCTTGTGGGACATCGATCAACGTTGTTGACTACGATTGGGGATTGCACATTAGTTGTCTATTATGTATTCATGTTTTCTATTGTGTTTCGCGAACCTTCATTTTTTGTTGAGTTATAGCCGCATTTAGGAAACTGCTAAAGTTTGAGTTTACATGGGCCATCGATCAACTTTGGTGATTAGAATTGTGGATTGCACTGTGGTTTTCCATTCTATACGTGTATTTTCTATCGTCTTAACCACTCGTGTTTGAGTTTTTGTGGGCTATCGATCAACTTTGGTAAATACGCCTTTCATGAACCTTTATTTTTCGTTGAGTTATAGCCGTGTTTAGGAGATCACTTGTGTTTGAGTTTTCGTGGGCCATCCATTAGCTTTCGTGACTACGATTGTGGATTGCACTATTGTTTTTCCATTCTATATGCTTATTCTCTAATGCCTTTCCCAAACCTTCCTTTTTTTTTAGTTATAGTTGTGTTTAGGAAACCGCTTGTGTTTGAGGTTTCATGGGCCATCGATTAACATTGGTGATTATTCTTGTGGATTACACTATAGTTTTGCATTCTATATGCGTATTTTCTATTACCTTTCTCGAACCTTCATTTTTTGTTGAGTTATAGCTGCATTTAGGAAAATGTTTGGGTTTGAATTTTTGTGCGCTATCGATCAATTTTGGTGACTACGATTATTGATTACGCTGTAGTTGTGCATCTATACGCATATTTTCAATCATCTTTCACGGACCTTCATTTTTCGTTGAGTTATAGGTGCACTTAGGAAACCGCTGGTGTTTGAGTTTTCATGGGCCATCAATCAAGTTTGGTGACTACGCTTGTGGATTACACTGTAGTTGTGCATTCTATACACGTATTTTCTATCGCCTTTCATGAACCTTCATTTTTCATTGATTTATAGTCACACTAAAGGAAACCGATCATGTTTGAGTTTTCGTGGGCCATTGATATTTTTTGGTGACTACGATATTCGCATTGTAGTTGTCCATTCTGTACGTTTATTTTCTATCGGCTTTTACGAACCTTCACTTTTTGTTGAGTTACACTGCATTAAGGAAACAACTCGTATTTGAGTTTTCGTGGGCCATCGATCAACTTTGGTGACTACGATTGTGGATTACACTTTAATTGTGCATTCTATACATGTATTTCTATCACCTTTCGTGAACCTTAATTTTTCAATCAGTTATAGCTGCATTTAGGAAACCGCTCGTCTTTGAGTTTTTGTGGGCCATCAATCAACTTTGGTGACTACAATTTCAGGTTACATTGTAGTTGTGCATTCTATACGCGTATTTTCTATCGCCTTTTGTGAACCATCATTTTTCCTTGAGTTATAGCCACACTAAAGGAAACCGGTCGTGTTTGAGTTTTTGTGGGCCATCGATCAACTTTGATGAGTACAATTGTGGATTGCGCTGTAGTTCTCCATTTTGAATGCATAATTTCTTTCGTGTTTCATTAACCTTCTTATCGCTCAAGTTTGACTTTTCATGGGCCATCAATCAACTTTTGTGACTATGCTTGTGGATTACACTATAGTTGTACATTCTATACATGTATTTTTTATCGCCTTTCAAGAACCTTCATTTTTCGTTTAGTTATAGCCGCATTTAGGAAACTTCGAAAGTTTGAGTTTTCGTGTGTCATCGATCATCTTTGGTGACTACGATTGGATTGGGCTTTACTTGTTCATTTTGGACGTGTATTTTCTATTGCCTCTCACAAATCTTCATCATTTGTTGAGTTATAGCCGCATTTAAGAAATTGCTTGATTTTGAGTTTTCGTGGGCCATCGATCAGCTTTGGTGACTATGCTTGTGGATTACATTGTAGTTGTGCATTCTATATGTGTATTTTCTATCGCGTTTTGCAAATCTTCATTTTTCGTTTATTTATAGCCCCACTAAAGGAAACCGCTCGTGTTTGAGTTTTCGTGGGCCATTGATCAACTTTGGTGACCATGATTTTTGATTGCATTGTAGTTGTCCATTCTGTACGCGTATTTTCTATCGCCTTCCACAAACCATCATTTTTTGTTGAGTTACAGCGCATGTAGCAGATCGCTCGAGTTTACGTTTTCATGGGCCATCGATCAACTTTGGTGACTATGATTGTGGATTGCACTGTAGTTGTAAATTATATAAGGGTAGTTTTTGTCCCCTTTCACAAAACTTCATTTTTCATTGAGTTATAGCCGCATTTAGCAAACTGCTCATGTTTTAGTTTTTGTGGGCCATCGATCAACTTTGATCACTACTATTGTGGATTGAACTGTAGTTGTCCATTATGTATGCATATTTTCTATCATTGTTCACAAACCTTCATTTCTTGTTGAGTTACAGCCACATTTGGGAGATCGCTCAAGTTTGAGTTTTTGTGGGTCATCGATCAACTTTGGTGACTATGCTTGTGGATTACACTGTATTTGTATATTCTATAAGCGTATTTTCTATCGCCTTTTACGAACCTTCATTTTTTTTTGTGTTATAGCCGCATTTAGAAAACCACTCATGTTTGAATTTTTCTTGACCATTGATCAACCTTGGTGACTACGATTGTGGATTGCACTGTAGTTGTCGATTATGTAGGTGTATATTCTATTTCCTTTTGCGAACCTTCATTTTTTGTTTATTTATAGCCGCATTTAAGAAACCGCACAGGTTTGAGTTGTTGTGGTCCATTGGTCATCTTTGGTGACTACACTTGTGGATTACTCTGTAGTTGTGCATTCTATAGCATTTTCTATCACCTTTCCCTGAACCTTTTTTTATTGATTTGTAGCCACATTTAGAAAATCGCTCATGTTTGAGTTTTTGTGGGCCATCAATCAACTTCAGTGACTACAATTGTGGATTGTAGTGTATTAGTGTGCTCTATACACATATTTTTAATCGCCTTTCACGAACCTTCATTTTTTTGAGTTATATCTACATTTAGGGAAATGCTCGTGTTTGAGTTTTCGTGGGCCATCGATTAACTATGGTGACTATGATTGAGGATTACACTATAGCTGTGCATTCTACACGCGTATTTACTATCGCCTTTCACAAAGCTTCATTTTTCATTAAGACATAGCCGCACTAAGGAAACTACTCGTGTTTGAGTTTTCTTGGACCATCGATCAACTTTGGTGACTACGATTGTAATGTAGTGCATTATTTACTGATATTTTTAATCAGTTTTCACGAAACTTCAAATTTTTTTGAGTTATAGCTGCATTTAGGAAACTGGTCATGTTTGAGTTTTTCTAGGCCATTGATCAACTCTGCTGACAATGCTTGTTGATTGTACTATGATTGTGCATTCTATACGTGTATTTTCTATCGCCTTTCGTGAACCTTCATTTTTTGTTGAGTTATAGCTGCAGTTAGGAAACCACTGTTGTTTGAGTTTTCGTGGGACATCGATCAACTTTGGTGACTACGAGTGTGGGTTGCAAGGTAACGTCCATTTTGTACGTGTATTTTCTATCTCCTTTCGTGAACCTTCATTTTTTGTTGAGTTATAGCCGCATTTAGGAAATCGCTCACATTTGACTTCTCATGGGCCATCGATCAACTTTGGTGACTACTATTGGGGATTTACATTGTAGTTGTGCATTCTATATGCGTATTTTCTATCGCCTTTCATGAACATTCATTTTTCATTGAGTTGCATTTAGGAAAATGCTCTCGTTTAAGTTTTCATGGGCCATCGATCAACTTTAGTGACTATGATTGTGGATTACACAGTAGTTGTGCATTCTATATGCGTATTTCCTATGTGTGGCTATAACTCAATGAATAATGAAGGTTCACGAATGGCGATTGAAAACATGCATATAGAATGCACAACTAGAGTATAATCCACAATCATAGTTAACAAAGTTTATAGATGACCCACCAAAACTCAAACACTAGCGTTTTGATAAATGCATCTATAACTCAACAAAAAAAGAAGGTTCATGAAAGACAATTAAAAATGTGCGTACATAATACACAAATATATTACAATCCACAATCATAGTCACACAAGTTGATTGATGAACCAAAAAAACTCAAACATGACCAGTTTCCTAAATGTGGCTATAACTCAACAAAAAATGAATTTTCGTGAAAGGCGATAGAAAATACTTGATAGAATGTACAACTATAGTGTAATGAACAATCCTAGTCATCAAAGTTGATCGATGGCCCACAAAAACTCATACACAAGTGGTTTCCTAAATGCAGCTATAACTCAACAAAACTTGAAGGTTCGTGAAAGGCGATAGAAAATACACGTATAGAATGCACTATTTTAGAGTAATCCACAATCGTAGTCACCAAAGTTGATCGATGGCCCATGAAAACTCAAACAAGAACGTTTTCCTAAATGCGTCTATAATTCAACAAAAAATGAAGGTTCTTGAAAGGCAATACAAAATACGTATAGAATGCACAACTCTAGTGTAACCGATAATCGTAGTCCCGAAAGTTGATCGATGGGCCACGAAAACTCTAACACGATTGTTTTCCTAAATGTGGTTATAACTCAAAAAAAAATTAAGATTTCTAAAACAAAATAGAAAATACGCCTTTATAATGGACAACTACAGTATAATCCACAAGCGTAATCACCAAAGTTGATTGATGGCCCACAAAAACTCAAACGTGAGTGGTTTCCTAAGTGCAGCTAACTCAAATAAAAATGAAGGGTCACCAAATGCGATAGAAATTACGCATATAGAATGCACAACTATAGTGTAATGCACAATCGTAGTCAACAAAATTGAACGATGGCCCACAAAAACTCAAACAAGAGAGGTTTCCTAAATAAGGCTATAACTCAACAAAAAATGAAGGTTCACGAAAGGTGATAGAAAATACGTGTAGAAAATGGACAACTATAGTGCAATCCAGAATCGTAGTCACCAAAGTTGATCGATGGCCCACGAAAATTCAAACACGGGGAGTTTCCTAAGTGCGGCTATAACTTAACAAAAATTGCGGTTATTGAAAGGCGATATAAAATACACGTTTAGAATGCATAACTGTAGTGTAATCCACAATCGTAGTCAACAAAGTTGATCAATTGCCCACAAAAACTCAAACACGAGTGTTTTCCTAAATGCGGCTATAACTCAATGGAAAATGAAGGGTTGTGAAAGGAGATTAAAAATATATGTACGAAATTTACAACTATGGTGCAATTCACAATCGTTGTCACCAAAGTTTATCGATGGCCCACAAAAACTCAAACATGAGTGGTTTCCTGTATACACATATAGAATGTACAACTACGATGTAATGCACAATCGTAGTCACCAAAGTTGATTGATGGCCCACGAAAACTCAAACACGAGTAGTTTGATAAATGCGGTTATAATTCGACAAAAAAAGAAGCTTCGCAAAAGGTGATAGAGAATATGTGCATAGAATAGACAACTATAGTGAAATCCACAATCGTAGTCATCATAGTTGAACAATGACCTGCGAAAACTCAAACACGAGCGGTTTCCTAAATTCGGCTATAACTCAACAAAAAATGAGGGTTCGCGAAAGGCAATAGAAAATTAGCATATAATATGCACAAGTATAGTGTAATCCACAGGCGTAGTCATCAAAGTTGATCGATGGCCCACGAAAACTCAAACACGAACAATTTGCTAAATGCGGGTATAACTCTACAACGAACTGAAAATTTGTGAAAGGCGATAGAAAATACACATACATAATGGACAACTACAATGCAATCCATAATCATAGTCACGAAAGTTGATTGATGGCCTACGAAAACTCAAACACGATGAGTTTCCTAAGTGCAACTATAATTCAACAAAACATGGAGGTTTGTGAAAGGCGATAAAAAATATGTGTATAGAATGCAATACTACAGTGTAATCCACAAGCGTAGTCACCAAAGTTGATCAATGGCCCACGAAAATGGAAACTCGAGCTGTTGTCAAAATGAAGGTTCGCGAGAGGCGATAGAAAATACACTTACAAAAAGAACAACTACAGTGCAATCCACAATCGTAGACACCAAAGTTTATCGATGGCCCATGGAAACTCAAACATGAGCGGTTTCCTAAGTGCAACTATAACTAAACAAAAAATGAAGGTTGGCGAAAGGCAATAGAAAATTAGCATATAGAATGCAAAACTACAATGTTATCCAATAGCGTCGTCGCCAAAGTTGTTCGATGGCTCATGAAAAACTCAAACATGAGAGTTTTCCTAAATTAGGCGTTAGTGAAAGGCGATAGAAAATATGCGTATAGAATGCACAACTACAGTGTAATCCACAATCATAGTAGCCAATGTTGATTGGTCACAAATGAAAACTCAAACATGATTAGTTTCCTAAGTGTAGCTATAACTCAACAAAAATGAAGGTTTGTGAAAGGCGATAGAAAATATCTGTATAGAATGCACAAACAGTGTAATCTGCATAGTCACCAAAGTTGATGGATGGGCCATGAAAACTTAAACACGACCAGTTTCCTAAGTGCAGCTATAACACAACAAAAAATGAAGGTTTGTGAAAGGCAATAGAAAATATGCATATAGAATGCAAAACTACAGTGTAATCCAGAAGCGTAGTCTCCAAAGTTAATCGATGGCCCACGAAAATGCAAATTCGAGCAGTTTCCTAAATGCAGCTATAAAACAATAAAAAACGTAGGTTTGTGAAATGAAATAGAAAATACACGTACAAAAAGAAAACCCACAGTGCAATTCACAATTGTAGACACCAAATTTTAGCGATGGCCCACGAAAACTCAAACATGAGCATTTTCCTAAGTGTGGCTTAACAAAATAGAAAATGAAGGTTCGCGAAAGGCAATAGAAAATTAGCATATAGAATGCATAACTACATTGTAATCCACAAGTGTTGTCACTAAAGTTGATTGATGGCCCAAAAAAATTGAAACATGCACGGTTTCCTAAATGCGGCTATAATTAGGAAAAAATGAAGGTTCATGAAAGGCAATAGAAAATACGCGTATAGAATGCAAAACTATAGGGTAATGCACAAGCGTAGTCACCAAACTTGATCGATGGCCCACGAAAACTCAAACGCGAGCGGTTTCCTAAATGCGGCTATAACTCAAGAAAAAATGAATTTTGAAAAAGGCGAAAGAAAATATGCATACAAATTGCAAAACAATAGTGCAATCCACAATCATCGTCACTAAAGTTGATTGGTGGCCCATGAAAACTCAAACATGACTGGTTTCCTGAATCTGGTTACAGAATGCTGAACAAAAAATAAATGGTTGTGAAAGGCGATGAAAAATATGTGTATAGAATGTTGAACTCGTAAATCCACAATCATAGTCACCAAAATTAATTGATCGATGGCCCAGAAATACATTGATCGATGGAAGTTCGCAGAAGGCAACATAAAATACATGTATAGAATGCAGAACTATAGTGTAATCCACAATTGTAGTCACCAAAGTTGATCGATGGCACACAAAAACTCAAACATGAGAGGTTTCCTAAATATGGCTATTACTTAACAAAAAATAAATGGTCATGAAAGGGGATAGAAAGTATGCATATAGAATGCACAACGACAGTGTATTCCACAATCGTAATCGCCAAACTTGATCGATGGCCCAAGAAAACTTAAACACGAGCATTTTCCTAAATGCAGCTAAATGAAGGTTCATGAAACGCGATTATAAATATCCTTACAAAATGCACAACTACAGTGCAATCCATAATTGTAGTCACCAAAGTTGATCGATGGCCCACGAGAACTCAAACATGATCGATTTCCTAAATGCTGCAATAACTCAACAAAAAATGAAGTTTTACGAAAGGCGATGGAAAATACGAGTCCAAATGGACAAGTACAGTGCAATCCACATTCGTAGTCACCAAAGTTGATTGATGGCCCACGAAAACTCAAACACGAGCGGTTTCCTAAGTGCGGCTATAACTAAACCAAAAATGAAGGTTTGCGAGAGGCAATAGAAAATATGCTTAAAGAATGCACAATAATAGAGTAATCCACAATCTTAGTCACCAAAATTGATTGATGCCCCACGAAAAACTCAAACATGAGCATTTCCCTAAATGCGGCTATAACTCAACAAAAATGATGGTTCGTGAAAGTTGATTAAAAATATCCATATAGAATACACAACTATAGTGCAATCCACAATCGTAGTCACCAAATTTGATCGATAGCCCACGAAAAACTTAAACATGAGTGGTTTCCTAAACGCGACTATAACTCAACAAAAATTGAAGGTTCACGAAAAGTGATAGAAAATACGTGTACAAAATGGACAACTATAGTGCAATCCATAATCGTAGTCAGCAAAGTTAATCGATTGCCCACGAAAACTCAAATAGGAGCGGTTTCCTAAACGCGGCTATAACTCAAGAAAAAATGAAGCTGGAAGAAAGGCAATAGAATATATGTGTACAGAATGGACAACTATAGTGCAATCCACAATCGTAGTCACCAAAGTTAACCGATTTATGAAGGTTAGCAAAAGGCAAAAAAAAAAAAAGCGTATAGAAAGCACAACTACAGTGTAATCCACAATCATAGTCACCAATGTTGATAGATGGCACATGAAAACTCAAACACGAGCATTTTCCTAAATGCGGCTATAAGACAAGAAGAAATGAAGGTTTGTAAACGGTGATTAAAAATATTGCTACAAAATGCACAACTACAGTACAATCCATAATCATAGTCACGAAAGTTGATCAATGGGCCACAAAAACTTAAACAAGAGCAGTTTCCTAAATGTGGCTATAACTCAAAAAAAAAG
Organism: Sequoia sempervirens; assembly: GCA_007258455.2. Classification (NCBI taxonomy): domain Eukaryota; kingdom Viridiplantae; phylum Streptophyta; class Pinopsida; order Cupressales; family Cupressaceae; genus Sequoia; species Sequoia sempervirens. The sequence continues at coordinate 18,720,063 of VDFB02000001.1, forward strand.
TTAAGGTTTGTGAAAGGTGATCTAAAATACGCATATAGAGTAAATAACAATAGTGTAATCCACAAAATTCATCACCAAAGCTAATTGATGGCCCACCAAAACTAAAACTCGAGCGGTTTTCTAAATGCGGCTATATATTAAAAAAGAATAAAGGATTGCAAAAGGCGATAGTAAAAAAATGTACATAATGGACAACTACAGTGCAATCCACAATCATAGTCACCAAAGTTGATCGATGGACCACAAAAACTCAAACACGCGCAGTTTCCTAAGTGTTGCTATAACTTATCGAAAAATGAACATTCGCGAAAGGCTATAGAAAATACATGAATAGAATGCATAATTGCAATGTAATCCACAATCTTATTCGCCAAAGTTCATCAATGGGCCACAAAAAACTCAAACTCGAGCATTATTCTAAATGCGGCTATAAGACAACAAAAAATTAAGGTTCATGAAAGGCGATAGAAAATATGAGTACATAATGCACAACTACAGTCCAATCCACAATCGTAGTCTCCAAAGTTGATTGATAGCCCACGAAAATTCAAACACGAGTTGTTTCCTGAATGCAGCTATAACTCAACAAGAAATGAAGGTTCACAGAAGGCGATAGAAAATATCCATACAAAATGGACAAATATAGTGCAATCCACAATCGTAGTTGACAAAGTTGATTGATGGCCCACGAAAACTCAAACACGAGCGCTTTCCTATGTGTGGCTATAACTCAACGAAAAATAAACGTTCATGAACGGCAATAGAAAATACGCATGTAGAATACACTACTACAGTGTAATCCATAATCGTAGTCACCAAAGCTAATCGATGGCCCACAAAAACTAAAACACGAGCAATTTCCTAACTGTAGCTATAACTCAACAAAAAATGAAGGTTCTTGAAAGGCGATAGAAAATACACTTATAGAATACATAACTACTATGTAATCCACAACCGTACTCACGAAAGTTGATCGATGGCCCATGAAAACTCAAACTCGAGTGGTTTCCAAAATACGGCTATAACTCAAGAAAAAATGCAGGTTCGCGAAAGGTGATAGAAAATAAACATACAAAATGGACAACCTACAGTGCAATCCACAATCGATGTCACCAAAAGTTGATCGATGGCCCACGAAAACTCAAACATGAGTGGTTTCCTAGGTGCAGCTATAACTCAACGAAAAATGAAGGTTCACGAAAGGTGATAGAATATAAATGTAAAGAATGGACAACTACAGTGCAATCCACAATCGTAGAAACCAAAGATGATTGATGCTCCCAAAAACTCAAACGTGAGCGGTTTCCTAAATGCGGCTATAACTCAACAAAAAATGATGGTTCGCGAAGGTGACACAAAACAAGCATATATAATGCACAACTACAGTGTAATCCACAATCGTAGTCACCAAAGTTGGTCAATGGCCCACGAAAACTCAAACACAAATGTTTTCCTAAATGCGGCTATAACTCAACAAAAATTGATTGTTCGTGAAAGGTGATTAAAAATATGTGTATATAATTCACAATTTTAGTATAATCCACAATTGTCGTCACCAAAGTTGATTGATGGCCCAAAAAAATTCAAACATGAGCGGTTTCCTAAATGCTGTTATAACTCAAAAAAATATGAAGGTTCGCATAATGCGATAGAAAATAAGTGTATAAATGCACAACTAAAGTGTAATCCACAATCGTAGTCACTTAAGTGAAATGATGGCCCACAAAAGCCAAAACTCGAGTGTTTTCCTAAATCCGGTTATAACTCAACAAAAAATAAAGGTTCGTGAAAGGTGATAGAAAATATGCATACAAACTGAAGAACTACAGTATAATCCACAATCGTAGTCACCAAAGTTAATTGATGGCCCACAAAATATCAAACACGAGTGGTTTCCTAAGTGTGGCTATAACTAAAGAAAAATGAAGGTTCATGAAAGGCTACGTAAAATACACGTATAGAATGTACAATCATAGCTTAATCCACAATCATAGTTACCAAAGTTGATCGATGGCCAATGAAAACTCAAACACGATTGTTTTCCTAAATGCAGCTATAACTCAAAAAAGATAAAGTTTCGTGAAAGGCGATTAAACTTATGCGTACAAAATGCACAACTACAGTACAATCCACAATTGTAGTCACCAAAGTTGGTTAATGGCCCACAAAAACAAAAACATAAGTGGTTTTCCTAAATGCTTCTATAATTTCGAAAAGAATGCAGGTTCACAATCGTAGTCACCAAAGTTGATCGATGGCCCAGAAAAACTCAAAAAAGAGTGGTTTCCTAGGTGAAGCTATAACTCAACGAAAAATGAAGGTTCGCGAAAGGCGATAGAAAATAAACATAGAGAATGGACAAGTAGAGTGCAATCCACAATCGTAGTGACCAAAGTTTATTGATGGCTCAAAAAAACTCAAACATGAGTGGTTTCCAGAAATGCGGCTATAACTCACCAAACAATTAAGGTTCGCAAAAGGCGACAGAAAATATAAGTATAAAATGCACAATTGCAGGCATCGTCATCAAAGTTGATTGATGGCCCACGTAAACTACAGCTGAAGTGGTTTCCTAAATTCACCTATAACTCAAAAAAAAATGAAGGTTCAGAAAGGCAATAGAAAATACGCGTATGGAATAGACGAGTACATCACAATCCATAATTATAGTCACCAAACTTGATCGATGGCCCACGAAAACTCAAACATGAGCGGTTTCCTAAGTGCGGCTATAACTTAAGAAAAAATGAATGTTTGCGAAAGGCAATAAAAAACATGCATATAGAATGCATAACTACAGTGTAATCCACAATCGTAGTCACCAAAGTTGATCGAGGATGGCCCATGAAAACTCAAACACGAACGTTTTTCTAAATGCAGCTATAACTCAATAAAAATTGAACGTTCGTGAAAGGTGATTAAAAATATGCGTACAAAATCCACAACTTTAGTATAATCCACAATCATTGTTAACAAAGTTGATTGATGGCCCATAAAAACTTAAACATAAGGGGTTTCCTAAATGCGCCTATAACTCAACAAATGATGAAGGTTTTTTTAATGAGATAGAAAATACGCGTATAAAATGCACAACTAAAGTGTAATCCATAATCGTAGTCACCAAAGCTAATCGATGGCCCACGAAAACTCAAATTCCTGTTTTTTCATAAATGCGGCTATAACTCAGCAAAAATAAAGTTTCGTGAAAGGCGATGGAAAATATGCGTATAGAATGCTCAACTACAGTGTAATCCACAAGCGTAGTCACCAATGTTAATCGATGACCCACAAAACCTCAAACCTTAGCAGTTTCCTAAATGTGGCAATATCTAGACAAAAATGAAGGTTCAGGAAAGGCAATAGAAAATACAAATACAAAATGGACAACTATAGTGCAATCCACAATCATAGTCACCAAAGTTGATCAATGGCCCACAAAAACTCAAACATTCAACTTTGGTGACTACAATTGTGGATTGTACTATACTAGTGCATTTTGTATGCATATTTTTAATGGCCTTTCACGAAGCTTCATTTTTTGTTGAGTTATAGTCGCATTTAGGAAAATGCTTGTGTTTGAGTTTTCATGGGCCATCGATCAACTTTGGTAACTATGATTTTGGATTACCCTGTAGTTTTGCATTCTATATGCGAATTTTCTATCGCCTTTCGCTAACCTTCGTTTTTCATTGAGTTATACCTGAGCTTAGGAAAGCACTCGCATTTGAGTTTACGTGGGCCATCGATCGACTTTGGTGACTATTATTGTGGATTGCACTATAGTTGTCCATTCTGTACTTGTATTTTCTATCGCTTTTCATGAACCTTCATTTTTTGTTGAGTTAAGAAACCGCTCGTGTTTGAGTTTTTGTGGGCCAGCAATAAACTTTGGTGAGTACGATAGTGGATTGTACTCTAGTTGTGTATTGTGTATGCATATTTTTAATTGCCTTTCATGAAACTTCATTTTTTGTTGAGTTATAGCTGCACTTAGGAAACCGCTCCTATTTGAGTTTTTGTGGGCCATCAATCAACTTTGGTGACTATGATTGTGGCTTGCGAACATTTATTTTTTGTTAAGTTATAACTGCATTTAGGAAACCACTCGAGTTTGACATTTCGTGGGCCATCGATCAACTTTGGTGACTATGCTTGTGGATTAGACTGTAGTTTTGCATTTTATATGCGTATTTTCTATCGCCTTTCGTGAGCCTTTAGTTTTTGTTCAGTGATAGCCGCATTTAGGAAACCGCTCGTGTTTGAGTTTTCGTGGGCCATCGATCAACTTTGGTGACTATGATTGTCAATTGCAATAACAGAGGTAGAGGACCTCAAGGAGGTTCAAATAGAGGAAGACGAGCAGGCAAGAGCAATTCATACTTTGCAAACATGAAATGCTATCATTGTGGTCAAGTAGGTCATCCTACTTATAGGTGCCCGGAGAAAGCATCTTCATCAAGCAATGAGAAGAGAGTGGCTTATGCACAAGAGGACACCATGAGTCGTAAGTCATATGAGATCAGTCATATTGAATCTGAGGTAGGAGAGAATCTGATGTTCAATAGAGTTTTGATCAGACAACCGGTCAAGGAAGAACCAAAACAAAGGAGAGCTCTGTTTAGAGTAAGGTGCAAGATACTTGGTAAAGTATGCAAGGTCATAATAGATTCAGGTTCAACAAACAATATAATCTTAGAGGAGGCAGTAATGAAATTGAAATTGGAGAAGATACCCCACACTAACCCCTACAAGGTCACATGGCTAAACAAAGGGCAGAGTGTTCTAGTGAATGAGCAAGTAACGGTGGAGTTTTCCATTGGAGGGTACAAGGACAAGTTAGTTTGTGATGTTTTACCCAGTGATGCATGCCATCTACTATTGGGCAGACCATGGCAATATGACAAAGGTGTCATATATGATGGGAAAGAGAACACCATCTCATTCAAGAAGGATGGGAAGACTTTCAAGTTGCAGTCACTATCAGAATAAGAAGAAGGATAGTCAAAGACACGAAGCATCATGTTGAGTAGTGGGAAGGAGTTCCTTAACAACCTACATCAAGGGAGTGAAGGATATTTGGTTATGTTACAACCTAAAGAAGAAGACAAGGCTAACAAGACAGTCATACCCGGAGCAGTCCTAAAGTTGTTGGATCAGTTCAAGGAGATTGTCAGTGATGGTACACCTGCAACTTTACCTCCAAAGAGAGCCATTAGTCATCAAATTGACTTCATACCTAGAGCTTCATTACTAGACAAAGCAGCATACAAGCTTACACCAGATCAAAACCTAGAAGTAGCTAGGCAAGTGCAGGAGTTGTTGGATCAAGGATTGATTCAAAAGAGCATTAGCCCATGTGCAGTACCAGTGGTCTTAGCAACAAAGAATATATGGTAAGTGGAGAGACTATGCACTGATTCTAGAGCAATAAATAGAATCAAAATCAGATATAGATTCCCTATCCCTAGGATTGAAGACTTGATGGTTTGTCTTGGAGGAGCTCAAAACTTCACCAAGTTGGATCTCAAGAGTGGATACCATCAGATTAGAATCAAGGATGGAGATGAGTGGAAGATAGCTTTTAAGACAAATGATGGGTTGTATGAGTGGAGAGTTATGCCATTTGGCCTCTCTAATGCCCCTAGCACATTCATGAGGCTCATGAATGAAGTGCTTAAAGACTTTACATGGATATTTGTGGTAGTGTATCTTGATGACATCCTCATATACAACAAGACAACAGAAGAGCATTTAAAACATGTGGAGATGGTTCTTAGAAGGTTGCAAGAGGAGAAGTTGGAAATCAATCTAGACAAGTGTTAGTTCTTTAAGCAAGAGCTTTTCTATTTGGATTTTTTAGTGTCCAAAGGATCATTGAAGATGGATCCAAGGAAGGTGGAAGCCAACCTAAAATGGCCTACACCAACTACAGTGACAGAGGTAAGAAGTTTTCATGGATTGGCTCAATTTTATAGGAAATTTATAAGGAACTTTAGTGGCATATGTGCACCAGTCCCGGATACAATCAAAGGAGGTTTAAAAACTAAGTTTAAGTGGACTCAAGAAGCTGAGAAAGGGTTTGAGAAACTGAAACAAGAGGTGGAAACTCAACCAATTCTCTTATTACCTAGCTTGGACAAGTTGTTCACTGTTGAATGTGATTCTAGTGGAGTGGCAGTAGGAGGAGTGTTAAGTCAAGAGGGCAGGGCTATAGCCTTCTTTAGTGAGAAGCTCAATGAAGCAAAGCAGAAGTATTCAACCTATGACTTAGAACTTTATGCTTTGGTTGAGTCATTTAGGAAATGGAGGCATTACCTTCTACCCAAGGAGTTTGTAGTCTTTACTGACAATCAGGAACTTAGTTTTATCAACACTCAAGAGAAGTTGAGTAATAGGAATTTGAAATGGATGGAATACATCCAAGGTTTTACCTTCACCATCAAGCACAAGAAGGGACAACTAAACAAAGTAGCATATGCATTAAGTAGGAGATTGTTGACAATGCAAGAGATACAGATCAAGAGCATTGGCATAGAGAGTTTCAAGGATCTCTATGGGGAAGATGAAGACTTTTCAGAGGTCTATAAGGTATGTTCTAACTTTGAGAATCATTTCCATAGCCAATACTCAGAGTATACTTTGCAAAGTGGGTTATTGTTTAAGGGAAATCAGTTATGTGTTCCAAGAGGGTCAATGAGGGAAAATCTGATTCAAGAAAAGCATAATGGCAGTCTTAGTGGACATTTTGGCATCAATAAGACTTTAGAACTAGTGCAAAGATTCTATTACTGGCCTAAGTTGGCAAGATATGTTGGAAAGTATGTGGAACAATGTGTTGTGTGTATGAAAGCTTAGGGAGGAGCTAGTAATCCTGGTTTATTTCAACCCCTACCCATTCCTAACAGACCATGGGAGTGTGTGAGCATGGATTTTATGGTAGGCCTTCCTAAGACCAAGACTGGTTTTGATAGTGTTTATGTAGTGGTAGACAAATTTAGCAAAATGAGTCATTTTATTCCCTGCAAAACTACTCATGATGCTAGTTACATAGCTCATCTCTTCTTCAAGGAAGTTGTAAGGATCCATAAATTGCCTTTGAGCATTGTTTCAGACAGGGATGTGAAGTTCATGAGTCACTTTTGGAAGACTCTATGGAGAAGATTGGGTACTAACCTGTCTTTTGGATTAGCTTACCATCCTCAGACCAATGGTGAAATAGAGGTGGTTAATAAGGTGCTAGGTAACCTTCTAAGGTGCCTAACTAAGGAGTATGGACAGACATGGGATATGGTTATCTCACAAGCTGAGTATGCATACAATGATAGTGTGAACCAGACCACAGGGAAGAGTCCTTTTGAAGTTGTGTATGGGATGCACCCAAGAGGCATATGTGAGCTCAGAGATCTTGGAGCTATAAAACAAAAAAGTGGACATGCAGAAGATTTTAGTCAGACCATGAAGGAGATTCAGGAGCAGGTAAAGAGGATAGTCACTGAGGCTACACAAAAATTGAAGGAGAAGGCATATATGTCAAGGAAAGATGTGCAATTTGCAGTAGGGGACTATGTTATGGTCCACCTTAACAAGTCAAGGTTGCAGAAGGGAATGTAAACCAAGTTGCAGATGAAGAGAGTGGGTCCATGCAAGGTATTTCCAAGTATGGCAAGAATGCCTACAAGGTGGAGTTACCTACCGATCTAGGCATCTCTCCAGTGTTCAATGTAGTTGATTTGATCAAGTATAAGGGGACAATCAATGATGTGGATCAGAACAGTCAAGAGATCTTCAAAGACATCAACTATGTATCCTTACCTAGTCAAGACAAGCCTCAGGCAGAGAAGATCTTGGAGTCAAGAGTGAAGAAGGCTACAAGACACAAGGTGTACATGGAGCACCTTATCAAGTGGAAGAACAAGCATGAATCAGAAGCCACATGGATATAAGAGGATCAATTCAAGAAGTTTGGTATTGACCTATCATTGGTCTCTCCTTCCATTCCTTTGTGTTTGGGCAGAGAGGGGGAGAATGGTGCAGGAGCACCTAGGAAACACACCTAGGAAGCAGTCTAGTTTAAATTTTGCTTGGATATGTTATTTTGAGGGTCATGTTGACCATTTAGTTAGCATTTGAGGATTATGAATAAGTGTTGATCTGTTGTGATCAGTGGAATTAGAAGTAGAAAGTATGGATGGGTTTTGAAGCTCATTCTTGTTTAAGTTGCCAACCTTGACAAAAGTTAGAAAACACAGTGGAGTTTGGTAACGTTGGCCATTAGGTCATGAAGAAGTCCAACCAAAGGAGATAACTAAATGTGGATCCTTATTTAAGATGAATCTCGACCTGTAAACAGGGTTAGAAGGAATTATATTGTAGTGACATTTTGTAAAATTGAAAGAAACAATATTCTGTGAGGCAATTTCTGATTTTTGCATCTAAATAGTGCTTTGATGGAATAAACCTGCTATTATTTTTGATTGTACAATGTAGTGTGAATAGAGTACAAGCTTTGTGTGCCATCCATTTTCCTTTGTGATTCGTTTTCATCCTTTGTTTGTAAATAGTTGGATTTCTTTCTTTTTCTGGCCTGAACCAGGCAGACTTGAGAAAATGGAGTGCTAGAGCACTTTCCCACCATACAAATTGTACAGCCCTTTGGGAATAGTGACTAGGCTCCACGAGTGTAAATATGGTAGGTTGTAGGGCTTATGTGTGTGCAGGAGCTGCTAGCAATGTCTTGCCCTAGGCGAGCCAGGCAGAGTCCAGCTAGGGGAGACAAGGAGTGCAAGGAACATAACTTGCACGGGTGCTAAGATTCTAGAAAAATTTCATTTGGAGAATTTAGTTGAGGGTCTTCACAAGGCCTGGTGGTAAGGAGAAGGCTCCATCAACCCATTTGGTGTGAGAAGACTTTGACAGTTTGAAATCAGCCTAGAAAAGGCTTATAAACCCTAGTTCTTGACCATTTTTTAGTAAAGGCAGTGTACGGATAGTACAGGCTCCTAAAAATATTCAAGGTGTGGCAAGGGAAACACAAACCCCAAGAAAAGAACCCAGGTCATTTGGAAGGTTTTGGAGTAAATTCCATTTTTCTCGGGTTAGGAGGCCTAATTGGGGCTCTAGGCTTGTAGCCTTTTCTAACCCTAGGAGAGGGTTTGGTGGAAGCGATGGAGAATTGGAGTCTAGTGATTGAACAAGAACCCCAATAGGTTGCTATGAAGCATTTTGTTACATCTTTACGCCCCTGCGAGTACCTAACTGAATGTTGAGGGTAATTGGCCTTTAGGGAAGAGTAAGGGTCAAAGGTGAGATAGTGGCAAGGCACCAAGATTGGCTTTGTGGAATAAAAGAAGGTTGATAGTAGGGTTGGCCAGGAGAACCAAGGGTCCCTAACAAGCATTAGGTCCTATAGGTTAAGAAGGTGGAGAGAGACACCAAAGGGTTTGCCAAGGTGAGATCCAGAGCATGGGACAGTGAGTGTTCCATCCAACCCTACCCTATCACTACACTTGTGGATTACACTGTAATTGTGCATTTTATACACGTATTTTCTATCCCCTATCATAAACCTTCATTTTTTCTTGAGTTATTGCTGCATTTAGGAAATCGCTCATTTTTTAGTTTTCGTGGGCCATGAATGAACTTTGGTGTCTACGATTGTGGATTGCGCTGTAGTTGTCCATTTTTTATGCGTATTTTCTATTGCCTTTTTTGAACCTTTATTTTCTGTTGAGTTATAGCTGCATTTAGGAAACTGATCATGTTTTATTTTTCGTGGGCCATCGTTCAACTTTGCTAGAAATATGTTCCTCAGACTATACAGGCTGAAACCTCCATTAGAGTCAAGTCAGTGTGACATTCTATTTGTCTGGCTGACTAGCAGGTTTGTTTTATTCATTTTTGAACTGGTCACTGTGACCTTGCCATTGTCTTGCCGAAAGGTTACACTTTGGAGTCTATTGCTGTAGCATGATGCATTCGCCATGACCTTATAGCGCTCGATAGACCTCTGGCCGAAAGGCCATTCAATCGTGCATTGGAGAGACTCTTGGCGACTGTGATCTTCAGTGAAACTGAAGGTTGTCGCTAAGATGTCTCAGCGAAGTGTTATTCTCTTGCCGACAGTGTATGTATTGATGTCTTTGGGATAACCCTAATGTTTCAAGAAGATGTCTTAGCAAACAGTGAATGACATACCGACAGGAATACACTTGGGAGTTATCGGTGTAACACTAAGACTTCGTTATGAAGTCTGGGCGATATACAAATGTCTTACTGATAGAGAGTCAAAGGTTGATCATCGGAGTGACTTGGCAGGCTCAGTGAGAAGTCCTAGTGAGAGTTAAATGTCTCGCCGATAGCTCGTTGTGTTGGAATCCTTTGGTATAACTTAAAGCTATCAGAGAAACCTCTTAGCGATGGCTAATGTCTTGTTGATAGCCGATGGCTATTGGGGTAGCTCTTGGTGACAGTTGGTCATCGGTGAAACATATGGATGTCGGTATGATGTCTCAGCGAAAGCCAATTGTCTAGACGACAGGTGTATGTTTTCGGTGTAACTCAAGTTGTTCGGTATGAACTCTTGGCGATAGGAGTGAGTCTTGCTAACTTCTAATGGGTGCTCACTAGGCTTGGGAACTTCGGTGTAACTTTAGTGTTTCACTATGACCTTCTGGCGAAAGTGATAAGTCAGGGCGACTACGTGATGTCTCGGTGTATCTCTTGGAGATCGATGTAACATCTTGGTGACTACAGAGGCTTTCAACGACATCGATATGAGGTCAATGTGGCATTGGTGAGACACAATTAGTGGCTCACCGAGATGCCAATACAATACAAATTCTGTTGAATGGTTGACCGTCCTATGTGGGTCTCGTGGATGAATAGAAGGAGCCGAAGGGGAACAGTTGGAAGATAGTCAGTTGCAACAGATCTGTAAGGAAGTTCTACAGATAGAATTCGACATGGATATAGTTGCAAGTTGCAGACGCTTGGGGGTTGGATTGTAGTTCGCTCAACAGTGAAGTGTGAAGAATTCAAAACTGTATCAGTGAAGGATTTAAAATCTGTAAAGGCTATAACTTGGATGTTTTCTGTTTGAAGAAGATTCATGATGAATGCTGCTGTATAATGACACCAGAAAGATAAGTCTAGAATTGTATGTAATTTTGATTACTGTAATACAAAGTGATTTCTCTTGGTGTGGTGGGTTTTTCTCCCGTAAGGGTTTTCCCACATATATCTGGTGTTCATGTGTGTTTGTCTAATACTCTATTTCTTTAATCCTTTTCATAGTGCATCTCAACTTGACTGTAATTGAAAATTTAAAAGTACTTTTGCATTCTTTCCTGAGGTATTGACGTTAGGAGAATTGTTTTCCGCATCTAGTTTTCCTTACAAGTGGTTTCAGAGCCTTGCCAATTGTGTTATCCTTTGGGGTACATTGGGTTTTTTGTGTCAATGCTGTTCAGTGGGAGTTTTGTAGAAATTGTTATTTCTATTTACAGATTAAGATGTCTAGTTCATCTGGGAAGAGTGAAATAGAGAAATTCAATGGCAGTAACTTTGAATTGTGGAAACTCAAGATGGAGGATCTCTTAGTAGATCGAGACCTTTGGCTTGCTGTGTCTAGAACTAAACTGACAGGCATGAAGCAAGAAGAATGGGACCTTGCAGATAGAAAAGTGAAGGGGCTGATAAGGCTCTGTTTGGCAGACTCAGTTCTTCTCAATGTGCATGAAGAGACGACTGCTTCTCTCTTGTGGAAGAGACTGGTGTCTATTTATCAAGGGAAATCCTTGGTGAATAAGCTATTCCTGAGAAAGAAGATCTACTCTTTGAGAATGTAGGAAGGAGGGTTTGTAGCTGATTATTTGAATGCATTTAACATGCTGCTTGCACAATTAACATCTGTTGGTGTAAATATTGAAGAAGAGGATCGCTGTATGCTTCTAATATGTTTTTTTCCAGACTCGTGGGATCATCTGGTGATGGCTATTGGGAGTACAACATCTAGTTTCAAGATGGAAGATTTTGTTGGTTCTTTGCTGTCAGAAGAGATGAGAAGAAAATATTTTGAGATGGCGAAGGAGGCTCTTGCTGTCAGAGGAAGGTCAAAGGACAAAGGGAAGAAGAAGGACAAGAAGTCCAAATCGAAATCAGAAGGGAGATCAAAATCTCCTGGTAAGAAGTCCAAAGTGAAGTGCTGGAACTGTGGGTAACCTGGTCATGTCCGAAAGGATTGTAAAGAGGAGAAAAAGAAGAAGAAGGGCTCTTCCGATAATGGTTCTTCTCACAGTGATGGTGACGCCTTCATTGCAACCTTGGCTACACAGGCATTAGATGATGTGTAGCTGATTGATTCTAGAGCATCATTCCACATGACATCTGACAGAGAATGGTTCACAAAGTATGAAGAATACGATGGTGGAAAGGTGTACTTGGTGAGTGATTCAACCTTGGAAATTGTTCACCGTGGAAGAGTCAGAATCCAATTCCCTGATGGTAGAATAAAGGGGATCAATAATGTTATGCACATACCAGGTCTGGCTCGAAATCTATTGTCTGTAAGTATGCTAAATGATATTGGAGTACAAGTTTTGTTCTCTGGAAGTGGCTGCAAGATGACTAGAGGTTCAATGGTGCTGGCTAGAGGTGCTCGAATTGGTACCCTGTACAAGCTGGATGCACAAGCTGTTCAATGTAACAGTGTCTTTTCGAAGTCACTGAAAGCTGCTCATGGAGGTATAGAGGGAAATATCCCTAATTATGTAAACTCTACGGAAGTAAAACTTCCTATAGAGAAGACTATGCTTTGGCATCATAGGTTAGGCCACATAGGAGAAAAACGTTTAAAAACCTTGAAGAACAAAAATCTTGTTGATGGGCTTGAAGATTGTAATTTCGAATTTGAATTCTGTGAACACTGTATATATGGAAAGCAGCACCGTGTTTCATTTTATGACAGTCCTCATAAATCTTCTGGTTTGTTAGATTATATCCATTCAGATGTGTTTGGTCTAGTGAATGCCCCTTCATTGTCTAAATCAAGATACTATGTGTCCTTCATTGATGATTATTCAAGGAGAGTATTTTTTTATTTTTTAAAAGGTAAATCAAAAGTGTTCAGTCGATTTAAGGATTTTCAAAATCTTGTTGAAAATTAGACTGGTATAAAAATAAGATGCTTAAGGACTGATAATGGCGGTGAATTATGTTCTGATGAATTTGAAAGATACTGTAAAGACCATGGAATCAAAAGACACAGGACTACACCTTATACTCCACAACAGAACAAAGTTGTAGAAAGGTTCAATAGGACAGTGATGGAGAGAGCATGAAGTATGCTTACTAGTGTTGGTTTGGAGGAGAAGTTTTGGGCTGAAGCTACTGCTACTGCATGTTACTTAGTTAATCAGTCTCCAAACTCTGCTCTTGTTGATAAGACACCTATGGAAGCGTGGTCTGGTAAGAAGCCCTCTCTTAGACATATTAGAGTCTTTGGCTGTGAAGCATATGCTTATGTGCCTAATGTAAAAAGATCTAAGCTGAAGAACAAGGCTGTCAAATGTATTTTCATTGGCTATAGTGCTAACATTAAAGGATACAAGCTTTGGAATCCTGTTACAGAGAAGGTTGTATATAGTAGGAGTGTAATCTTTCGAGAGTTGAAACCTTCCACCTTGGATCTGTAGTCAGAGAAAAAGTCTCAAAATAGTAAGGATGTATCATCAATTCCTCCTACACCAGAGAAAGAGGACTTGAAAATTCAAAACGTACATGAAACTGAGGAGAGCTCAAGTAGTTCTGAAAGTTCTAAAGAAGAAGAACCTCAGCCTCAGCCAGTGAGGAGGTCAACCCGAGAAAGGAAACAATGAGATAGGTATGGGTTCTCATTAATTGATTCTACTTGTTCCTATGCTTTTATTTCTAGTACTGATGAGCTTAGGATCGTGAAAAAGGCATTTAAAATGTCTAATTCAGACTCTTGGTTAGAAGCCATGGAAGAAGAGATGACGTCATTGGATAAAAATGAAACTTGGAGTTTGGTGCCCTTGCCTAAAGGCAGAAAACCTGTGGGCTGCAAATGGGTATTTAAGAAAAAGATTGGTCTGGATGGCAGTGTTGAAAAATACAAGGCAAGACTGGTTGCAAAGGGTTATTCCCAGGTAGAGGGAATTGATTATGGGGAAATTTTTTCTCCTGTAGCAAAGATGACGTCTATTAGATTTCTATTGTCACTTGCAACAGCGTATGACTTAGAGGTTGAATAGATAGATGTGAAGACAACATTTCTTCATGGTGATCTTGAAGAAGAAATCTATATGTCCCAGCATGAGCACTTTGTTGAGAAAGGTAAAGAAAAACTGGTATGCAAACTAAAGAAGTTTCTCTATGGGTTAAAGCAATCACCTAGAATGTGGTACCAGAAATTTGATACATTTGTATTATCTTTGGGATTTGTGAGATCAAAATCTGATCACTATGTATATTATAAAGCTGAAAGTGATCAAGTGCTTGTTATTGCTCTTTATGTTGATGATATGTTGTTCATAGGAAATAGCAAGCTAATGATTTCTAATCTTAAGTCTCAATTGTCTACTAAGTTCGAAATGAAGGATCTTGGTGCAGCAAGGTATATTCTGGGGATGGAGATAACCAGGGATAGGAAGAATAAAAAGCTTTGGCTCAGTTAGAGTAAGTATATAAGGATTCCTCTTGAGATATTTTGTATGAATGATTGCAAGCAGTTAGTTGTTCCAATCATGCAAGGAATGAAGCTATCTGTTGAGGACTGTCCAAAATCTCCTACTGAGATGGAGGACATAACCAGTGTGCCCTATGCTAGTGCTGTAGGCAGTGTCATGTATGCAATGGTCTATACAAGACCAGATATTGCCCAAGCAGTGGGAGTACTTAGTCAATTTATGGCTAATCCAGGAAGAATACATTGGTATGCTGTGAAGAGAGTGTTTAGGTATTTGAAGGGAACTTCAGATTTTGCATTATGTTACCATGGGAATTCGGTTGAATCACAGAGAACTCTCAGCATTTGGGGATATGTAGATTCTGATTGGGCAGCGGACATTAATAGTAGAAGATACACCAATGGATACGTTTTCATGTTAAATGGTGGTGTAGTGAGTTGGATGAGCAAGCGACAGGTTGTGGTCACTTTGTCCACTAGAGAGGCTAAATACATGGCAGCTACTCATTGCTTGTAAAGAAGCTGTATGGTTGAAACATTTGTGTTCTAACATTGGTTTTGATGCAGGGGAAATAACAATCTTATGTGACAGTCAGATTGCTATTTGTCTGGCAAGGAATCCAACTTTCCATGCCAGGACGAAATATATTGATGTACAGTACCACTTTGTACAAGATATGGTTGAGGATGGAAAGATTAGTTTGGAAAAATTTGATACTCTGGAGAATGTTGCAGATGCATTGATGAAGCCAGTGAGCACAAACAAGTTTAGGTGGTGTGCCAGTTCAATGGGCCTTAGTGCCCATGATTTTTAGTAAGTTATGATGTGCTCTGGAGGTGCCTGTATGATCTTCGTCAAGTGGGAGATTGTTGGAAATATGTGCCTCAAACTATACAGGCTGAAACCTCCATTAGTGTCAAGTCGGTGTGACATTCTATTTGTCTAGCTGATTAGCAGGTTTGTTTTATTCATTTTTGAACTGGTCGCTGTGACCTTGCCATTGTCTTGCTGAAAAGTTACACTGTGGAGTCTATCGCTATAGCATGATGCATTCGGTATGACCTTATAGCGCTCGGCAGACCTCTGGTCGAAAGGCCATTCAATCGTGCATCAAAGAGACTCTTGGCAACTGTGATCTTTGGTGAAACTGAAGGTTCTCGCTAAGATGTCTCAGTGAAGTGTTATTCTCTTGCCGACAGTGTATGTATTGATGTCTTTGGGATAACCCTAATGTTTCAGGAAGATGTCTTACCGAACAGTGAATGACATACCAATAGGAATACACTTGGGAGTTATCGGTGTAACACTAAGACTTCGTTATGAAGTCTGGGCAATATACAAATGTCTTACCAACAGAGAGTCAAAGGTAGATCATCGGAGTGACTTGGCAGGCTTGGTGAGAAGTCCTAGTGAGAGTTAAATGTCTCACCGATAGCTCGTTGTGTTGGAAGCCTTTGGTATAACTTAAAGCTATCGGAGAAACCTCTTAGCGATGGATAATGTCTTGCCAATAGCCAATGGCTATCGGGGTAGCTCTTGGTGACAGTTGGTCATCGGTGAAACATATGGATCTCGGTATGATGTCTCAGCGAAAGCCAATTGTCTGGCCGACAGGTGTATGTTTTTGGTGTAACTCAAGTTGTTCGGTATGAACTCTTGGCGATAGGAGTGAGTCTTGCCGACTTCTACTTGGTGCTCGCTAGGCTTGGGAACTTCAGTGTAACTTTAGTCTTTCGCTATGACCTTCTGGTGAAAGCGATAAGTCAGGGTGACTACGTGATGTCTCGGTGTATCTCTTGGAGCTCGATGTAACATCTTGGCGACTATAGAGGCTTTCAACGACATCGATATGAGGTCAATGTGGCATCGGCGAGACACAGTTAGTGTCTCACTGAGATGCCAATACAATACGAATTATGTTGAATGGTTGACCATCCTATGTGGGGTCTCGTGGACGAATAGGAGCCGAAGGGGAACACTTGGAAGACAGGCAGTTGCGAAGTAAGGAAGTTGTACAGACAAAATTCAACATGGATATAGTTGCAAGTTGCAGATGCTTGGGGGTTGGATTGTAGTTCGATCAACAGTGAAGTGTGAAGAATTCAAAACTGTATTAGTGAAGGATTTAAAATCTGTAAAGGCTATAACTTGGATGTTTTTTGTTTGAAAAAGTTTCATGATGAATGTTGCTGTATAATGACACAAGAAAGATAAGTCTAGAATTGTATGTAATTTTGATTACTATAATACAAAGTGATTTCTCTTGGTGTGGTGGGTTTTTTCTCCTATAAGGGTTTTCCCACGTATATCTAGTGTTCATGTGTGTTTGTCTAATACTCTGTTTCTGTAATCTGTTTCATAGTGCATCTCAACTTGACTGTAATTGAAAATTTAAAAGTACTTCTGCATTCTTTCCTGAGGTATTGACATTAGGAGAATTGTTTTCCGCATCTAGTTTTCCTTACAAAATTTGGTGACTACACTTGTGGATTACACTGTAATTGTGCATTCTATATGCGTATTTTCTGTTGCCTTTCGTAAACCTTCATTTTTGGTTGAGTTATAGGTGCATTTAGTAAACCGCTCGAGTTTGAGTTTTCGTAGGCCATTAATCAACTTTGGTGACTATGATTGTGGATTGTACTTTAGTTCTGCATTCTATACGAATATTTTTAATTGCCTTTCATGAACCTTATTTTTTGTTGAGTTATAGCCGCATTTAGGAAAACGCACGAATTTGAGTTTTCATGGGACATCGATCAACTTTGGTGACTACGCTTGTGTATTACTCTATCGTTGTGTATTCTATCCACGTATTTTCTATCGCATTTTTCCAACCTTCATTTTTTGTCAAGTTATAGCCACATTTAGGATGACTACGTTTGTGGATTGTACTATAGTTGCGCATTCTGTACACATATTTTTAATCCCCTTTCACGAACCTTCATTTTTTGGTGAATTATAGCCGCATTTAGCAAAATGCCCATGTTTGTGTTTTCGTGGCCATCGATCAACTTCGGTAGCTATGATTGTGGATTATACTGTAGTTGTCCAATGTATACACACATTTTCTATCGCGTTTCTCAAAACTTTATTTTTCATTGACTTATTCGTGAGTTTAGGAAACCACTTGTGTTTGAGTTTTCGTGGGCCATCGATCGACTTTGGTGACTACTATTGTGGATTTCACTATAGTTGTCCATTTTGTATGTTTATTTTCTATCGCGTTTCACAATCCTTCATTTTTTGTATGGCCGCAGTTAGGTAACCACTTGATTTTGTGTTTTCGTCGGCCATGGATAAACTCTGGTGACTACGTTTGTGGATTGCACTGTACTTAGGAGACTGCTTGAGTTTGAGTTTTTGTTGGCCATCGATCAATTTGGGTGACTACGTTTTTGGATTACACTATAGTTGCGCATTCTATACACGTATTTTCTATTGCCTTTCGTCAACCTTCATTTTTTGTTGAGTTATAGCCGCATTTAAGAAACTGCATGAGTTTGAGTTTTCATGGGCCATTGATCAACTTTGGTGACAACGCTTTTGGATTACACTGTAGTTGTGCATTGTATATGTGTATTTTCTATCGCCTTTCACGAACGTTCATTATTTGTTGAGTTATGGCTGCATTTAGGATACAACTTGTGTTTGAGTTTTTGTGGGCCATCAATCAACTTTGGTCACTATGATTGTGGATTAAAATTTAGTTGTGCATTCTATACACGTATTTTCCATTGGATCTCGCGAACATTGATTTTCTCTTGAGTTATAGCCACATTTAGGAAATTGCTTAACTTTTAGTTTTAAAGGGCCATCAATGAACTTTGGTGAGTAGAATTGTGGATTGTACTATAGTTGTGCATTATGTACACATATTTTTAATTTCCTTTCACAAACCTTCATTTTTTGTTGAGCTATATCTGTATGTAGTAGAACGCTCGTGTTTTAGTTTTTGAGGGCCATCGATCAACTTTGGTTACTACAATTACGGATTACATTGTAGTTGTGCATTCTATATGTGTATTTTCTATCACCTTTTGTGAACATTCATTTTTCATTTAGTTATAGCCCCACTTAGGAAGCCGCTCATGTTTGAGTTTTCTTGGGCCATCGATCAACTTTGGTGACTATGATTGGGGAGTTCACTCTATTTGTGCATTCTATATGTTTATTTTATATCGCCTTTCCTAAAATTTCATTTTTTGTTGATTTATAGCCGCACTTAGGAAACTCCACATATTTTGTGAGTACGATTGTGAAACTTATTGTAGTTGTGCATTCTATACACATATTTTTAATCAACTTTCATTAACCTTCATGTTTTGTTGAGTTATAGCCGCATTTAGGAAAACAATCGAGTTTGAATTTTCGTGGGCTATTAATCAACATTTTGGACTTTGATTGTCGATTACACTATAATTGTGTATTGTATACGCTTATTTCTATCACCTTTCACGAACCTTCATTTTTGGTTGAGTTATAGCAGCACTTAGGAAACCGCTCTTGTTTGAGTTTTGATCATCCATCGATCAACTTTGGTGACTACGATTGTGGATTGCACTATAGTTGTGCATTCTATGTGCATATTTTCTATCGGCTTTTTATGAACCTTCATTTTTTGTTGAGTTATAGCTGCACTTAGGAAACCACTTGTATTTGACATTTTGTGGGCCATAGATCAACTTTGGTGACTACGATTATGGATTACACTGTAGTTTTGCATTCTAAACACTGTAGTTGTGCATTTTGTATGCATATGTTTAATCGCCTTTTAGCAACCTTTATTTTTTGTTTACTTATAGCTGCATTTAGGAAAACACTCGTGTTTGAGATTTCATGGGCCATCGATAAGCTTTGGTGACTACGCCTATGGATTACATTTTAGTTATGCTTTCTATATGCGTATTTTCTATTGCTTTTCGTGAGCCTTCATTTTTTGTTGAGTTATAGCAGCATTTAGGAAATTACCCGCGTTTGAGTTTTTTCGGGCTATCAATCAACTTTGGTGACTATGATTGTGGATTGTACTGTATTTGTGCATTCTATACACATATTTCTAATCGCCTTTCATGAACCTTCATTTTTTGTATTTAGGAAATTGCTCGTGTTTGAGTTTTCATGGGCCATCAATTAACTTTGCTGACTACAATTGTGGATTGCACTGTTGTTGTCCATTATGAACGTTAATTTTCTATCACCCTTCGTGAACCTTCATTTTTTTCAGCTATAGCCGCATTAAGGAAAACACTTGTGTTTTAGTTTTTGTGGGCCATATATCAACTCTGGTGCCTACACTTGTGGATTACACTCTGGTTGTGCATTCTATATGGGTATTTTCTATCACCTTTCGTGAACCTTCATTTTTTGTTGAGTTATAGCCGTACTTAAGAGACCGCTCGTGTTTGAGTTTTCGTACACCATCGATAAACTTTGGTGACTACATTTGTAGATTGCACTGTAGTTGTTGATTTTGTATGCATATTTTCTATAGCCTTTAACGAACCTTATTTTTTCGTTGAGTTATAGCGGCATTTAGGAAATTGCTCATCTTTGAGTTTTCGTGGGCCATTGATCAACTTTGGTGACTACAATTGTGCATTACACTGTAGTTGTCCATTCTGTAAGTGTATTTTCTATCGTCTTTCACGAATTTTCATTTTTTGTTAGTTATAA
The DNA here is from genome assembly GCA_007258455.2 of Sequoia sempervirens. NCBI lineage: Eukaryota > Viridiplantae > Streptophyta > Pinopsida > Cupressales > Cupressaceae > Sequoia > Sequoia sempervirens. Next base: position 18,740,444 of record VDFB02000001.1, read on the forward strand.
TTTGGAAAAACGCTCATGCTTGAGGTTTCGTGGGCCATCAATTAACTTTGGTGACTACGATATTGGATTACAATGCAATTGTGCATTCTATACGCATATCTTCTATCGCCTTTCGTGAACCTTCATTTTTTGTTGAGTTATAGCTGCAATTAGGAAATCGCTTGTGTTTGAGTTTTCATGGGCTATCGATCAACTTTGGTTACTACGATTGTTAATTACATTGTATTTGTCCATTTTGTACGTGTATTTTCTATCGCCTTTTCATCAACAGTGTAATCCGCAAGCGTTGTCACGAAATTAATCGATCGCCCATGAAAACTTAAACTCGAGTAGTTTCCTAAATACGGCTATGACTCAATAAAAAATGAAGTTTCGTGAAAGACAATAGAAAATATGCATATAGAATGCACAACTACAGTGTAATCCAGAAGCGTAGTCACCAAAGTTGGTTAATGGCCCACGAAAATTCAAACATGGTTTCGTAAATGCGGCTATAACTCAACAAAAAATCAAGGTTTGCGAAAGGTGATAGAAAATATGTGTAAAAAATGTACAACTACAGTGCAATCCACAATCGTAGTCACCAAAGTTGATTGATGGCCCATGAATACTCAAAGTCGAGCGGTTTCCTCATTGCAGCTAGAATGGACAACTACAGTGCAATCCATAATCGTACTCATCAAAGTTGATCGATGGACCATGAAAACTCAAATTGCGTTTGTGGATTACACTGTAGTTTTGCATTCTACACGCGTATTTTTAATCGCCTATAGCGAACCTTCATTTTTTGTTGAGTTATAGCCGCATTTGGGAAACCACTCATGTTTGAGCTTTTGTGGGCAATTAATCAACTTTGGTGACTACGATTGTGGATTAAACTGTAGCTGTGCATTTTATACGTGTATGTTGCATTGCATTTCGTGAACCTTCATTTTTCGTTGAGTTATAACCACATTTAGTAAACCGCTCATGTTTGAGTTTTCGTGGGATCGATTAACTTCGGTGACTACGCTTGTGGATTACACTGTAGTATTCCTTTCTGTACACGTATTTTCTATTTCCTTTCGCGAACCTTCATTTTTAGTTGAGTTATAGTAGCATTTAGGAAACTGCTCATGTTTGAGTTTTTCTGGGCCATCGATCAACTTTGGTGACTATGATTGTGGATTGTACTATAGTTTTGCACTCTATACGCATATTTTTAATCGCCTTTAATGAACATTTATTTTTTGTTGACCTATAGAAGCATTTAGGAATACACTTGTGTTTGAATTTTCATGGGCCATCGATCAACTTTGGTGACTACGATTGTCGATTCCATTGTAGTTGTCGATTATGTGCGGATATGTTCTATCGAATACTTTGGTGACTACACTTTAGTTGTGCAATGTTCTATACATGTATTTTCTATTGCTTTTCGCGAACCTTCATTTTTATTTGAGTTAGAGCTGCATTTAGAAAATCGCTCATGTTTGAGTTTTTGTGGGCCATCAATCAACTTTGGTGACTACGATTATGGATTGTACTATTGTTGTGCAGTTTGTGGATTAGACTATAGTTGTGCATTCTATACGCGTATTTTCTATCGCTTTTCATGAACTTTCAATTTTTCTTGAGTTATAGCCTCATTTAGGAAACCACTCGTGTTTGATTTTTTGTGCACCATCGATTAACTTTGGTGACTAGGATTGTGGATTGCACATGTTATAGCCGCATTTAGGAAACCGCTCATGTTTAAGTTTTTTTGGGCCATCGATCAACTTTGGTGACTACTTGGATTGTACTATAGTTGTACATTATGTATTCATATTTTTAATCACTTTTCACAAACCTTCATTTTCTATTGAGTCATTTTCGCAGTTAGAAAAATGCTCGTGTTTGATTTTTCATGGGCAATCAATCATCTTTGGTGACTACGATTGTGGATTGCACTATAGTTGTCCAATCTGTACTCGTATTTTCTACCACCTTTCACGAAACTTTATTTTTGTTGTGTTATAGCCGCATTTAGGAAAACGCTCATGTTTGAGTTTTCATGTGCCATTGTTTAACTCTGGTGACTACGATTGTGGATAGCACTGTAGTTGTCCATTTTGTATGGTTATTTTCTATCACCTTTCATGATTAAACTACGGTTGTGGATTAAACTGTAGTTGTGCATTCTATATGTGTATTTTCAATCACCTTTCGTAAACCTTCATTTTTGTTGAGTTATAGCCCCATTTAGGAAAGCACATGTGTTGGAGTTTTTGTTGGCCATCGATCAACTTTGGTGACTGTGATTGTTGATTACACTATAATTGTGCATTCTATAAGCATATCTTCTATTGGCTTTCAAGAACCTTCATTATTTTGAGTTATAGCCGCATTTTCGAAACCGGTCATGTTTGAGTTTTGTTGGGCCATCAATCAATTTTGGTGACTACGATTGTGGATTGTACTATAGTTGTGCATTTTCTTTGCATATTTTTAATTGTCTTTCACAACCCTTCATTTTTTGTTGAGTTATAGGCGCATTTAGGAAAACACTCATGTTTGAGTTTTTGTAGGCCATCGATCTACTTTGGTAACTAAGATTGTGGATTGCACTTTAGTTGTCCATTTTATAAGCGTATTTTCTATCGCCTTTTGCAAAACTTTCATTTTTTGTTGAGTTATAGCCACATTTAGGAAATTGTTGATGTTTGAGTTTTCGTGTGCCATCAATAAACTTTGGTGAATATGATTGTGGATTGTATTGTAGTTGTCCATTATGTACGCATATTTTTAATTGCCTTTCATGAACCTTTATTTTTTTTTTAGTTATAGCTGCATTTAGGAAAACGCTCGTGTTTGAATTTTTGTGGGCCATCGATCAAGTTTGGTGACTACGATTGTGGATTACACTCTAGTTGTGCATTTTATACGCATATTTTCTATTTCCTTTCGTGAACCTTCATTTATCTTTGAGCTATAGCTGAAATTTAAAAACCACTCATGTTTGAGTTTTTGTGGGGCGTCGATCAACTTTGGTGACTAGGATTTGGATTGCACTATAGTTGTCCATTCTATACGTGTATTTTCTATCGTCTTTCACAAACCTTCCTTTTTTGTTGACTGATAACTGCATTTACGAAACCGCCCGAGTATGAGTTTTTGTGGGCCATCAATCAACTTTGGTGAGTACGCTTGTGGATTACACTGTATTTGTGCAATCTATATGTTTATTTTCGATCGCCTTTTGCGAAGCTTCATTTTTTGTTGAGTTATAGCCGAGTTTAGTAAACCGCTCGTGCTTGAGTTTTTGTGGAGCATCAATCAACTTTGGTGACTACAAATGTGGATTGCATTGTAGTTGTCCATTTTGTAAGCTTATTTTCTACCGTTTTCTGTGAGTCTTCATTTTTTGTTGAGTTATAGTCGCATTTACGCTCATGTTTGAGTTTTCTTCGGCCATCAAACAACTATGGCGAATACGATTGAGGATTGCACTGTAGTTGTGCATTCTATATGTGTATTTTCTATTGCCTTTCGCGAACCTTCATTTTTTTTTAGGTATTTAGCAAACCGCTCAATTTTGAGTTTTCGTTGTCCATAGATCAACTCTGGTGAGAACTCTTTTGGATTACACCATTCTATAGGCGTATTTTCAATCGCCTTTCGTGAACCTTCATTTTTTTTTAGTTATAGCCGTATTTATGAAACCGCTCGTCTTTGAGTTTTTGTGGGTCATCGATAAACTTTGGTGACTACGATTGTGGATTATACTGTAGGTGTACATTCTATACATGTATTTTCACGAACATGCAAGAACCTCTCAAATATATAATTGACGAAACAATTTTTTTTGGAAAATAAAATAGATCAATTTTAGAAGTGCTCATGTGCTAAGGAGACCTAGATCGTCCATTTTTTGAAAAGTAGAAGCAACTGAGGATTACAGGCAAATTTTTTGAATCTTTGTATAAAAAATCCGAGAAATGGGTTTTTTAGATAATGTCGTTCTGAGTAGACCCAGATCGACCTTTTTTCGTAAAACTATTTTTTCACCAACATGGGAGAACGCCTGAAAAATAGAATCTAGAAAACAATTCTTTTTGGGAAAATCAAAAATATTTTATAGGTGCTTGTGTGCTAAAGAGATTCATCTCATCTGTTTTTTGAAAAAATAAGTTGTTCTTTAGAAATATAGATTTTTTTCAAAAGTAGAAGCTATATAAGTAACAGAGGCAAATATTTTGAATCTATTTATGAAAAATCTGAGAAATGGGTTTTGTAGAGAATGTCATTCTGAGTAAATATAGCTCGCACTTTTTTTGAAGAACTAATTTTTCACCAACATGCAAGAACCCCTCAAAAATAGAATCTACGAAACAATTTTTTTTTGGGAAATTAAAAAATATGGGGTTTATAGGTATGTGCTAAAGAGACCCAGATCATTTTTTTTTTAAATTACTTTTTTTTGAAAAAGATATATTTTTTTCAAAACTGGAAGCAGTAGGTAACAGAGGTAAATTTTTTGCATCTTTTTATAAAAAATCAGAGAAATGGGTTTTCTAGAGAATGTCAGTCTAAGTAGACACAAATCATCCTTTTTTTGAAAAAATAATTTTTCACCAAGCTGCAAGAACCCCTGAAAAATAGAATCTACGAAACAATATTTTTTGGGAAAATTGAAAATATGTATTTTATAGGTGCTCGTGTGCCATCAATCAAGTTTGGTGACTACGATTGTGGATTGCACTGTAGTTGTCCATTCCGTATGCGTATTTTTTATCGACTTTTGTGAACATTCATTTTTTGTTGAGTTATAACCGTATTCCTTCGTATTTGAGTTTTCATGGGCCATCGATAAACTTTGGTGACTATGATTGTGTATTAGACTGTAGTTGTTCATTATATACACTATTTCACCTTTCGTAAACCTTCATTTTTTGTTGAGTTATAGCTGCATTTAGGAAACCGCTCATGTTATAGTTTTTGTGGGCCATCAATCAACTTTGGTGACTACAATTTTGGATTGTACTATAGTTGTGCATTATATACGCATATTTTTAATTCACTTTCACAAACCTTCATTTTTTGTTGAGTTATAGTCGCATTTAGGAAAACGGTCGTGTTTGAGTTTTTGTGGGCCATAGATCAACTTTGGTGACTACGATTGTCGATTACACTGTCATTGTGCATTTTATAAGCATATTTTTAATAGCCTTTCATGAACCTTTATTTTCCTATTGCCTTTCACGAACCTTCATTTTTTGTTCAATTATAGGCGCATTTGGTAAAACGCTCATGTTTGAGTTTTCGTGGGCCATCAATCAACTTTGGTGACTACGATTGTGGATTGCACTGTGGTTGTGCATTATGAACACTAATTTTTTATCGCCTTTTGCAAACCTTCATCTTTTGTTGAGTTATAGCCACATTTAGGAAATTGTTCATGTTTGAATTTTTGTGGACCATAGATCAGCTTTGGTTAATACGGTCATGGCTTACACTGTAGTTGTGCATTCTATACACGTATTTTCTATCCACAGTCGTAGTGACCAAAGTTGATCGATGCTTAGAAAAACTCAAACACGAGTGACTTTCTAAGTACAGCTATAACTCAATGAACAATGAAGGTTCACAAAAGGCGATAGAAAATACGCATATAGAATGCACAACTACAGTTTAATCCACAAGCGTCGTCACCAAAGTTGATCGACGGCTCAAAAAATCTTAAACATGAGCAGTTTCCTAAATGCGACTATAAATCAACAAAAAATAAAGGTTCGTGAAAGGCAATTGAAAATACGTGTATAAAATGTAAAACTACAATGTAATCCACAATCGTAGTCACCAAAGTTGTTTGATGACCCATAAAAACTCAAACACGAGCAGTTTCCTAAATGGAGCGATAACTCAACAAAAAATGAAGGTTCGCGAAAGGGGATAGAAAATACACATACAGAGTGGACAACTAGAGTGCAATCCACAGTCGTAGTCACCAACATTTAAAAGTTGATCGATGGCCCACAAAAACTCAAATACGAGCGGTTTCCTAAATACGGCTATAACTTAACCAAAAATGAAGTTTTATGAAAAGCGATTAAAAATATGCGTACAAAATGCACAACTACAATACAATCGACAATCATAGTCACCAAAGTTGATCGATGGCCCACGAAAACTCAAACACGAGCGGTTTGTAAGTGCGGCTATAACTCAACGAAAATTTAAGGATCACGAATGGCGATAGAAAATACGCGTATAGAATGCACAACTATAGTGCAATGCACAATCATAGTCAACAAAGTTTATCGGTGGCCCACAAAAACTCAAACAAAAATGGTTTCCTAAATGCGGCTATAACTCAACAAAAAATGAAGGTCCACAAAAGGTGATAGAATATACATGTATAGAATGAGCAACTACAGTGTAATCCACAATGGTAGTCATGAAAGTTGATGGATGGCCCACGAAAAGTCAAATACGAGCAGTTTCCTAAATGCGGCTATAACGCAACAAAAAATGAAGGTTCGCGAAAGGTGATAGAATATATATAAATAGAATGCATAATCATAGTCACTGAAGTTGATTGATGGCCCACAAAAACTAAAACAAGAGTGTTTTCCTAAATGCGGCTATAACCCTACAAAAAATGAAGGCTCACGAAAGGCGGTTGAAAATATGCATACAAAATGGACAGCTACAGTGCAATCCACAATCGTAGTCATTGATCGACGACCCACAAAAACTCAAACTTGAGCGGTTTCCTAAATGCGGCAATAACTCAAAGTAAAATGAAGGTTCGCGAAAGGCGATAGAAAATACATGTACAAATTGGACAACTACATTGCAATCCACAATCGTAGTCACCAAAGTTGATCGATGGCCCAATAAAACTCAAATATGACTACTTTCCTAAATATGGTATAACTCAACAAAAAAGGAATGTTTCTTAAAAGCGATTAAAAATATGCGTATAGAATGCACAACTACAGTACAATCCACAATCATAGTCACCAAAGTTGATCAATGGCCCATGAGAACTCAAACTCCAACAGTTCCATAAATGCAACTATAACTCAGAAAAAATGAAGGTTCATGAAAGGCGATAGAAAATACGCGTACAAAATGGACAACTACAATGCAATCCACAATCATAGTCACCAAAGTTGATGGATGGTTCACGTAAACTCAAACAGGAGCAGTTTCTTATGTGCGGCTATAACTCAATGAAAAGTTAAGGTTTCCGAAAGGTGATATAAAATACATGTATAGAATGAACAACTAAAATGTAATCCACAATCATAGTCACTAAATTTGATTGATGGCCCACGAAAACTAAAATACGAGCAGTTTCCTAAATATAGCTATAACTCAACAAAAAATGAAGGTTCACAAAAGGCAATAGAAAATACGCGTACAGAATGGACAACATCAGTGCAATCCACAATCGTAGTCACCAAAGTTGATCGATGGCCCACAAAAACTCAAAGACAAGCGGTTTCCTAAGTGAAGCTATATAACTTAACAAAAAATGAAGGTTCACGAAAGGTGATAGAAAATATGTGTATTGAATGCACAACTATAGTGTAATCCACAATCGTAGTCATTAAAGTTCATTGATAGCTCATGAAAACTCAAACGTGAGTAGTTTCCTAAATGCGACTATAACTCATCAAAAAATGAAGGTTCACGAAAGGCGATTGAAAATATCGTTTCGTAGATTATATTTTTGAGGGGTTCTTGCATCATGATGAAAAATTAGTTTTTGAAAAAAAGGAAGATATGAGTCTACTCAGAACAACATTCTCTAACAAACACATTTCTCAGATTTTTCATAAAATAGATTCAAAAAAATTGCCTCTATTACCTCTACTACTTCTACTTTTCAAAAAAATCTTTTCTTTTTAAAAAAAAAACTAGTATTTTTTGAAAAAGGATGATTTGGGTCTCTTCAGCACATGAGCACCTATAAAACCGATATATTTTATTTTCCCAAAAAAAACTATTTCGTAGATTCTATTTTTGAGGTGTTCTTGCAAGTTGGTCAAATATAAGCTTTTCAAAAAGTGGATGATCTGGGTTTACTTAGAATGACATTCTCTACAAAACCCATTTGTCAGATTTTTCTTAAAAAGATTCAAATTTTTTGCCTCTGCTACCTACTTCCACTCTTCAAATAAGTCTATTTTTTAAAAGAACAACTATTTTTTCAAAAAATGGACGATTAGGGTCTCTTGAGCACATGAACACCTATAAAACACATATTTTGATTTTCCAATAAAAAATTGTTCCATACATTCTATTTTTTAGGAGTTTTTTTGCATGTTGGTGAAAATTTAGTTTTTTGGAAAAAGGATGATCTAGATCTACTCGGAACGACATTCTCTACAAAACCCATTTCTCATAGTTTTAATGAAAAGATTCAAAAAATTTCCCTTTGTTACCTCTACTGCTTCTACTTTTCAAAAAAAATCTATCATTTTCAAGAACAACTTATTTTTCTTCAAAAAATGGAAGATTTGGGTTTCTTTAGCACACGAGCACCTATAAAACCTATATGTTCGATTTTCCAATTTTTTTTTTTTTTTGTAGATTCTATTTTTGAGGAGTTCTTGCATGTTGGTGAAAAATTAGTTTTTCGAAAAAAGGACGATCTGGGTTTACTCAGAATGACATTCTCTACAAAACGCATTCCTCATATTTTTCATAAAAAGATTCAAAAAAATTGCCTCTGTTACGTCTATCTTTTAAAAAAAAAACTTATTTTTTCAAAGAACGAAAGATTTGGGTTTCTTTAGCGCACGAGTACCTATAAAACCCATATTTTTTATTTTCCCAAAAAAAATTGTTTTATAGATTCTATTTTTGAGGGGTTCCTGCATGTTGGTGAAAATTAAGTTTTTCAAAAAAAGGACGATCTGGGTTTATTCAAAACGACATTCTCTACAAAATCCATATTTCTCTACAAAACGATATTCTATAAGTGTATTTTACATTGCCTTTCATGAACATTCATTTTTTGTAGAGTTATAGTTGCTTTCAGGAAACTGCTCATGTTTGAGTTTTTTTGGGCCATCAATCAACTTTGGTGACAAAGATTGTGGATTGTACCATAGTTGTGCACTATGCGCGCATATTTTTAAGTTCCTTTCATGAAACTTCATTTGTTGTTGAGTTATAACCACTTTTATGAAACCGCTCATGTTTGTGTTTTCGTGGGCCATCAATCAACTTTGGTCACTATGTGGATTACACTGTAGTTATGCATTCTATACACATATTTTGTATCGCCTTTCGCAGACCTTCATTTTTTGTTGACTTATAGCCGCATTTCAGAAACCTCTTATGTTTAAGTTTTTGTGGGCCATCAATCAACTTTGGTGACTACGATTGTGGATTGTACTATAGTTGTGCATTTTGTACGCACATTTTTAATCGCCGTTCATAAACCTTTATTTTTTGTTGCGTTATAGCAGCTTTTAGAAAAACACTCGTGTTTGAGTTTTCGTGGGCCATCAATCAACTTTCGTGACTACAATTGTGGATTAAACTATAGTTATGCATTCTATACGTGTATTTTGCATTTCCTTTCATGAACCTTCATTTTGTGTTGAGTTATAACTACACATAGGAAACAGCTCGTGTTTGGGTTTTCGTGGGCTATCGATCAACTTTGGTGATATGATTGTGGATTGCACTATAATTTTCCATTCTATACTCGTATTTTCTATTGCCTTTCGCAAACCTTCATTTTTCATCGAGTTATAGCTGCAGTTAGAAAGCCACTCGTGTTTGAGTTTTTGTGGGCCATCGAACAACTTTGTTGACTATGATTGTGGATTACACTGTAGTATTCCTTTTTGTATGCGTATTTTCTATCGCCTTTCGTGAAACTTCATTTTTTTATTTTTTTATAGCCGCATTTAGGAAACTGCTCATATTTGAGTTCTCGTGGGCCATTAATCAACCTTGGTGACTATGCTCTTGGATTACACTATATTTGTGCATTCTATATGTGTATTTTCTATTGCCTTTCACGACCCTTCATTTTTGTTGTTTTATGGCCGGATTGAAGAAACTGCTCAAGTTTGAGTTTTTGTGGGTCATCAATCAGCTTTGGTGACTACAATTGTGGATTGTACTATTACACTATAGTTGTGCATTCTATACGTGTATTTTCTATTGCCTTTCGCGAACCTTCAATTTTTGTTGAGTTATAGCTACATTTAGGAAACTGGTTTGTATTTGAATTTTCGTGGGCCATCGTTCAAATTTGGTGACTATGATTGTGGATTACACTGTAGTTGTGCATTCTATATGCGTATTTTTTATTGCCTTTCGCAAACCTTCATTTTTTTTTCAGTTATACCCACATTTAGGAAACTGCTCAAGTTTCAATTTTTGTGGGCCATCTATTAATTTTGGTGACTATGCCATAGCTTCAACACCAACACTAAAAACATGCATAGTTTCAGTAGCATCATCAGGTGGGGTGCATAGCTTCAGTAGCAGCATGAAGCGAGGTCCATAGCTTTAGTAGGAGCATCAACGGGGTCAGTGGGAGGCCCATCCCACACCCCCACTGTTCCATATCAATATTGATATTAAAGATGCTATTGATTGCTTCCACACTGGGGCGGCCATCCTATTACACCTCCTATAAAGCCTTTCCTACCCTCACCCTCATTGGCCCAGATGGATGCCTTCACCCCGAGGATATAGTTGCTTTGACTTCCAATCTCGATCAATCATATGTCCCCCACTACTCTGTCTGATGCCTCTATTGTGGATTACACTATAGTTGTGAATTCTATACACGTATTTTCAACCGCCTTTCGCGAAACTTTTTTTTTTTGACTTATGGATACATTTAGGAAATCGATGTGTTTGAGTTTCTCTGAGTCATCGATCAACTTTGATGACTACGATTGTGGATTTCATTGTAGTTGTACATTCTATAAGAGTATTTTCTATCACCTTTTGAGAACCTTCATTTTTTATTGTGTTATAGCCGCATTTAGGAAACTGCTCATGTTTGAGTTGTTGTGGGCCATCAATTAACTTTGGTGACTATGATTGTGGATTTAATTATAGTTTTGCATTTTGTACGAATATTTTTAATCGCCTTTTACGAACCTTCAATTTTTGTTGAGTTATAGCTGGATTTAGGAAAACGCTCATATTTAAGTTTTTGTGGGCCAACGATCAACTTTGGTGACTACGATTGTGGATTACACTGTAGTTATATATGCTATACGTCTATTTTATATGACCTTTCACAAACCTTCATTTTTTTGTTGAGTTATATCCACATTTAGGAAACCGCTCGTGTTTCAGTTTTCGTAGGCCATCGATCAACTTTGGTGACTATGATTGTGGATTGCACTGTAGTTGTCCATTCTATACACTTATTTTCTATCATCATTTGTGAACCTTCACTTTTTGTTGAGTTATAGCCGCACTTAGGAAATGGCTCGTATTTGAGTTTTCGTGGGCCATCGATCAACTTTGGTGACTACGATTGTGGATTACACTGTAGTTGTTCATTCTATACATGTATTTTCTATCGCCTTTGGCAAACCTTCATTTTTTGTTGAGTTATAGTTTCTTTTAGGAAATAACTCCTATTTGTGTTTTTGTGGGCCATCAATCAACTTTGGTGACTACGATTCTACATTATACTATAGTTGTGCATTTTGTATGCATATTTTTAATTCCCTTTCATGAACCTTCATTTTTTGTTGAATTATAGTTGGATGTAGGAAAACGCTCGTGTTTGAGTTTTCGTGGGGCATCTATCAATTTTGGTGACTACGATTGAGGATTGCACTGTAGTTGTCCATTTTGTATGCATATTTTCTATCGCCTTTTGTGAACCTTCATTTTTTGTTTAGTTATAACCGCATTTAGGAAACTGCTCATGTTTGAGAATTCGTGGGGCATAGATCAACTTTGGTGACTACGATTTTGGATTGCATTGTAGTTGTGCATTATGAATGCTAATTTTCTATCGCCTTTTGTGATCCTTCATTTTTTGTTCAGTTATAACCCCATTTAGCAAACCGCTCGTGTTTGAGTTTTTGTGGGACATCGATCAACTTTGGTGACTACGCTTCTGGATTACACTGTAGTAGTGCATTTTATATGCGTATTTTCTATTTCCTTATGCGATCCTTTTATTTTTGTTGAGTTATAGCCGTATTTAGGAAACCACTCATGTTTGAGTTTTTGTGGGCCATGAATAAACTTTGGTGACTACGATATTGGATTGTATTGTAGTTGCACATTGTATATGCATATTTTTAATCGTTTATGACAAAGCTTCATTTTTGTTGAGTTATTGCCGCATTTAGGAAAACGCTCGTGTTTCAGTTTTCTTGGGCCATTAATCAATTTTGGTTTCTACGATTGTAGATTAAACTATAGTTGTGCATTTTATACACGTATTTTTTATTGCCTTTTGCGAACCTTCATTTTTCGTTGAGTTATATATGCACTTAGGAAACTGCTTGTGTTTGAGTTTTCATGGGCCATCGATCAACTTTGCTAACTATAATTATGAATTGCAGTGTAGTTGTCCATTATGTACACATATTTTCTATCGCCTTTCGCGAACCTTCAATTTTTGTTGAGTTATAGCCGCATTTAGGAAATCGCTCGAGTTTGAGTTTCATGGGCAATCGATCAAGTTTGGTGACTACACTTGTGGATTACACTGTAGTTGTGCATTCTATATTTGTATTTTCTATCACCTTTCTTGATCGTTCATTTTTTGTTGAGTTTAGAGACAATTAGCAAACCGCTCATGTTTGAGTTTTTGTGAGCCATCGATCAACTTTGGGGACTACGATTGTGAATTGTACTATAGTTGTGCATTTTGTACTCATAATTTTAATCGCCTTTCACGAACTTTTTTTTTTTTTGAGTTATAGCCACATTTATGAAAATGCTCGTCTTTGAATTTTTGTGGGCGATCGATCAACTTTGTTGACCACAATATTGGATTACATTGTAGTTGTGCATTTTATACGTGTATTTTCTCTCGCATTTCGTGAACCTTGATTTTTTCGTTGAGTTACAGCTGCACTTAGGAAACCAATCATATTTGAGTTTTTTTGGGCCATCGATCAACTTTGGTGATTAGGATTGTGGATTGCACTATATTTGTCCATAATGTACGTGTATTTTCTCTCACCTTTTGTGAACCCTCCTTTTTTTTTAGTTATAGCCGAATTTAGGAAACCGCTCAAGTTTGAGTTTTTGTGGGCCAGATTTATAAAAATGCTCATGTTTGAGTTTTCAAAGGCCGTTGATCAACTGTGGTGACTATGATTGTGGATTGTACTATAGTTGTGCATTTTGTACACATAAATTTAATCACCTTTCACAAACATTCATTTTTTGTTGAGTTATTGCCGCATTTAGGAAAACGCTCGTGTTTCAGTTTTCGTGCGCCATCGACCAACTTTGGTGACTACAATTGTGGATTAAAATATAGTTGTGCACTCTATACAATTGTGGATTACAATATAGTTGTTCACTGTAATGTACTTGTCCATTTTGTACGTGTATTTTCTATCGCCTTTTGTGAACCTTCATTTTTTGTTGAGTTATAGTAGCATTTAGGAAACCGATCCTATTTGAGTTTTCGTGGGCCATGGATCAAATTTGGTAACTAGGATTGTGGATTAGATAATAGTTGTGCATTTTATGTGTATTTTCTCTTGCCTTTCACGAACCTTGATTTTTTGTAGAGTTATAGCTCTACTTAGGATACCGCTCGTGTTTGAGTTTTTGTGGGCCATCGATCAACTTTAGTGACTACGATTGTGCATTGCACTGTAGTTTTCCATTCTATACATTTATTTTCTATAGACTTTTGCGAACCTTCAATTTTGTTGAGTTATAGCCGCATCTCTCAAACTGCTCGTGTTTTAGTTTTCGTGGGCCATCAATCAACTTTTGTGACTACGCTTCTAGATTACACTTGTGCATTCTATACTCATATTTTCTATCACTTTTCATGAACGTTCATTTTTTATTGAGTTATAGCCGCATTTAGGAAACTGCTCGTGTTTGACTTTTCATTCTTTCTTGAGTTATAGCTACATATTGGAAAACGCTCATGTTTTAGTTTTCTTGGGCCATCGACCAACTTTCTTGAATACGATTGTGGATTACATTGTAGTTGTGTATTCTATACACGTATTTTCTATTGCCTTTTGCGAACCTTCATTTTTCGTTGAGTTATAGCTGCACTTAGGAAACTACTCGTGTTTGATTTTTTGTGGGCCATCGATCAACTTTGGTGACTAGGATTGTCGATTGTACTATAGTTGTGCATTATATATGCATATTTTTAATCGCCTTTCATGATCTTGCATTTTTTGTTGAGTTAGAGCCGCATTTAGGAAAATGCTCCTGTTTTAGTTTTCGTCGGCCATCGATCAACATTGGTGACTACGATTGTGGATTGTAATGTAGTTGTCCATTCTATATGTGTATTTTATATCGCCTTTCGTGAACATTCATTTTTTGTTGAGTTATATTAGCATTTTGGAAATTGCTCAAGTTTGAGTTTTGATGGGCCATCGTTGAACATTGGTGACTACGATTTTGGATTGTACTGTAGTTGTGCATTTTGTACACATATTTTTAATAGCCTTTCACTATTCTTGATGTTTTGTCGAGTGATAGCTGCAATTATGGAAAACACTTGTTTTTGAGTTTTCATGGGCAATCGATCAACTTTGGTGACTACGATTGTTGATTACAATGTAGTTGTGCATTCTATATAAGTATTTTCTATCACCTTTCGCAAACCTTCATGTTTTTTTGAGTTATAGTCGCATTTAGAAAACAACTCGTGTTTTAGTTTTTGTGGGCCATCGATCTACTTTGGTGTCTAGGCTCGTGTATTAGACTCTATTTGTCCATTCTATATGTGTATTTTTATCGCTTTTTGTGAACCTTCATTTTTGTTGAGTTATAGCTGAATTTAGGAAATCACTCGTGTTTGAGTTTTCGTGGGCCATTGATCAACTTTGGTTACTATGATTTTGGACTGCACTATAGTTGTCCATTCTATACGTGTATTTTCTATCGCCTTTAGTGAACCTTCATTTTTTGTTGAGTTATATCCGTATGTACGAAAACACTCATGTTTTATTTTTGATGGCTATAGATTAACTTTGGTGAGTACGATTGTTGATTACATTGTAGTTGTCCATTGTATACACTTAGTTTCTATTGCATTTTGTGAACCTTCATTTTTTGTTAAGTTATACCTGCATTGAAGAAACCGCTTGTGTTTTAGTTTTCGTGGGCCATTGATCAACTTTGGTGACTACAATTGTGGATTGCACTGTAGTTGTCCGTTGTGTATGTGTATTTTCTATCACCTTTCACGAACCTTCATTTTTTGTTGACTTATAGCTGCATTTAGGAAACTACTCATGTTTGATTTTTTGTGGGCCATCGATCAACTTTGGTGACTACGATTATGAATTACACACTGTAGTTGTGCATTCCTTAAGCATATTTTTAATCGCCTTTCAAGAACCTTCATTTTTTTTTTAGTTATATACCCATTTAGGAAAACGCTCATGTTTGAGTTTTCATGCCATCTATCAACTTTGGTGACTACTATTGTGGGTTACACTGTAGGTTTTCATTCTATACGTGTATTTTCTATTGCCTTTCACGAACCTTTATTTTTTGTTGAGTTATAGCTGAATTTCAGAAATTACTTATTTTTGAGTTTTTGTGGGCTATCGATCAACTTTGGTGACTATGATTGTGGAACTTACTGTAGTTGACTATAGATATATTTTTAATCGCCTTTCATGAACCTTCATGTTTTGTTGAGTTATAGCTGCATTTAGGAAAACAATCGTGTTTCAATTTTCGTGGGCCATTGATCAACATTTTTACTACGATTGTCGATGACACTCTAGTTGTGCATTGTATATGCGTATTTGCTAGCGATAAGCTTTGATGACTACGATTGTTGATTTCACTATAGTTGGGTATTCTATACATGTATTTTCTATCGTCTTTCGTGCACCTTCATTTTTCGTTGAGTTATAGCCGCACTTAGGAAACCACTCGTATTTGACTTTCCGTGGGCCATAGATCAAATTTGGTGACTACGATTCTGGATTACACTATAGTTGTGCATTCAATACACTATAGTTGTACTATAGCTGTGCATTTTGTATGCATATTTTTAATCGCCTTTCGGGAACCCTCATTTTTTTTTATAGCTGCATTTAGGAAAACGCCCGTGTTTGAGTTTTCGTTGGTCATCGATCAACTTTGGTTACTACACCTGTGGATTACACATTAGTTGTGCATTGGATATGCATATTTTCTACTACCTTTCGTGAACCTTCATTTTTTGTTGAGTTATAGCCACATTTAGGAAACTACTCATGTTTGTGTTTTTGTGGGCTATCGATGAACTTTGATGACTACAATTGTTGATTGTACTGTAGTTGTGCATTCTTTAGGAATATTTCTAATCGCCTTTCATTAACCTTCATTTTTATTTGAGTTATAACCGCAGTTAGGAAAACGCTCGTGTTTCAATTTTCATGGGGCATCGATCAACATTTTTTACTACGATTTTTCTATTACACTCTAGTTGTTCGTTGTATATGCATATTTTATATCATCTTTCGTGAACTTTAATTTTTTGTTGAGTTATAGCTGTACTTAGGAAACCGCTCGTGTTTGAGTTTTTGTGGGCCATCAATCAACTTTGGTGACTACGATTGTGGATTGCACTATAGTTGTCCATTTTGTATGCATAATTTCTATCGCCTTTAACTAACCTTGATTTTTCCTTGACTTATAGCCACATTTAGGAAATTGCTCGTGTTTGAGTTTTCATGGGCCATCGATCAACTTTGGTGACTACGATTGTCAATTCCACTATAGTTGTCAATTTTGTACACGTATTTTCTATAACCTTTCGTGAACCTTAATTTTTTGTTCAGTTATAGCCGCATTTAGGAAACCTCTCATGTCTGACGTTTTGTGTGTCATTGATCAACATTGGTGACTATGATTATAGATTGCACTCTAGTTGTTCATTCTATTCATGTATTTTATATTGCTTTACAGGAACCTTCATTTTCTGGTGAGTTGTAGCCGCATTTAGGAAACCGCTAATGTTTGAGTTTTTGTGGGCTATCAATCAACTTTTGCTACTACGGTTGTGGATTGTACTGTAGTTGTGCATTCTGTACGCATATTTTTAATCACCTTTCAGGAACCTTTATTTTTTTTTGAGTTATAGCCACATTTTGGAAAACACTCATGTTTGAATTTTCGTGGGCCATTGATCAACTTTGGTGACTATGATTGTGGATTACACTATAGTTTTGCATTGTATAAGTGTAATTTCTATTGCCTCTCTCGAACCTTCATTTTTTGATTGAGTTATAGCCATGCACTTAGAAAACCGCTTGTCTTTGAATTTTAGTGGGCCATCGATCAACTTTGGTGACTAAGATTGTGGATTGCACTGTAGTTGTCCATTCTATACGCATATTCTTTGTCACCTTTCATGAACCTTCATTTTTCATTGAGTTATAGCTTCACTTAGGAAACTGCTCGTGTTTGAGTTTTTGTAGACCATTGATACTCTTTGGTGACTACGATTGTGGATTGTACTGTAGTTGTGCATTCTATACACATATTTTTAATCGCCTTTTATGAACATTCATTTTTTCTTGAGTTATAGCCGCATTTATGAAAATGTTAGTGTTTGAGTTTTCGTGGGTGGTTGATCAACTTTGTTGACTATAATTGTGGATTACATTGTAGTTGTCCATATTGTACGCGTATTTTCTATCACCTTCCATGAACCTTCTTTTTTTGTTTAGTTATAGCCGCATTTAGGAAACCACTCTTGTTTGAGTTCTGCATTATGTACGCATATTTTTAATCACGTTTCAGGAACTTTGATTTTTTTTTGAGCTATATAGGCAGATTGAGGAAAACACTCTTGTTTGAGTTTTCGTCAGCCATCCATTAAATTTGTTGACTACGATTTTGGATTACACCACAGTTGTGCATTCTATACTCGTATTTTCTATTGCCTTTCATGAACCTTCATTTTTCGTTGAGTTATAGCTGCACTTAGGAAACCACGTTTTTTGAGTTTTCGTGGGTTTTTATCAACTTTGGTGACTAGAATTGTGGATTGCACTGTAGTTGTGAATTTTGTACGTTTATTTTCTATTGTCTTTCGCAAACATTCATTTGTTGTTGAATTATAACCGCATTTAGGAAATTGTTAGTGTTTTAGTTTTCATGGGCCATCGATCAACTTTGGTGACTATGATTATGGTTTGCACTATAGTTGTCCATTCTATACTCGTATTTTCTATCACCTTTGGTGAACCTTCATTTTTCGTTGAGATATAGGCACATTTAGGAAGTTGCTCATATTAGGAAACCGCTTGTGTTTGAGCTTTCGTGGGCCATCGATTAACTTTGATGACTACGCTTGTGGATTACACTATAGTAGTGTATTCTATAAACATAGTTTCTATTTCCTTTCCCGAACCTTCATTTTTCGTTGTGTTATAGCCGCATTTAGGAAACCGCTCATGTTTGAGTTTTTCTCGGCTATCGATCATCTTTGCTGACTACAATTGTGGATTAGTTTTGGACTTTGTAAGCATATTTTTAATCGCCTTTCATGAACATTGATTTTTTGTTGAGTTATAGCAACATTTAGGAAAATGCTCATGTTTGAGTTTTCGTGGGCCATCGATCAACTTTGGTGACTACGATTGTTGATTGGCTTTCGTGAACCTTCATTTTTTTTTTAGTTATAGCCGCATTTAGTAAACTTCTTGTGTTTGAGTTTTCATGGGCCATCGATCAAATTTTGTTACAACAATTATGGATTGTAATGTAGTTGTGCATTATGAACACTAATTTTCTATTTCCTTTCGCGAACATTCATTTTTTGTTGAGTTATGGCCATATTTTGGAAATCGCTCGTCTTTGAGGTTTTTGTGGGCCATTTATCAACTTTGGTGACTACACTCTTGGATTACACTGTATTCGTGAACTCTATACATGTATTTTCTATTGCCTTTTGCGAACGTTCATTTTTCTTTGAGTTATAGCCGCATTTAGGAAATTGCTCGTGTTTGAGTTATTGTGGGCCATCGATGAACTTTGGTGACTACGATTGTGGATTGTACTATAGTTGTGGATTTTGTATGATATTTTTAATTGGCTTTCACAAAGCTTGATTTTCTATTGAGTCATAGCCGCATATAGAAAAATGCTCGTGTTTGAGTTTTCATGGGCAATCGATCATCTTTTCTGACTACGATTATGGATTGCACTATAGTTGTTCAATCTGTATGCATATTTTCTATCGCCTTTCATGAACCTTCAATTTTTGTTGAGTTATAGCCGCATTTAGGAAACCGCTCATGTTTTAGTTTTTATGTGCCATCAATTAAC
Source organism: Sequoia sempervirens (assembly GCA_007258455.2). Classification (NCBI taxonomy): domain Eukaryota; kingdom Viridiplantae; phylum Streptophyta; class Pinopsida; order Cupressales; family Cupressaceae; genus Sequoia; species Sequoia sempervirens. The sequence continues at coordinate 18,759,911 of VDFB02000001.1, forward strand.
TTTGGTGACTACGTTTGTGGATTGCACTGTAGTTGTGCATTATGTACGCTTATTTTCTATTGCCTTTCGTGAACCTTCATTTTTTGTTGATTTATAGCCGCATTTAGGAAATTGCTTGTGTTTGAGTTTCCATAGGCCATCAATGAATTTTGGTGACTGCGATTGTTGATTGCAATGTAGTTGTCCATTCTGTACACATATTTTCTATCACCTTTTAGTGAACCTTCACTTTTTGTTCAATTGTAGCCGCATGTAGGAAACTACTGAATTTTTTTTGAGTTTTTGTGGGCCATCGATTAATTTTTGTCACTATGCTCCTGGATTACAATGTAGTTGTGTATTCTATACTTGTATTTTCTATCGCCTTTCACGAACCTTCATTTTTTGTTGAGTTATAGCCGCCCTTTTGAAACCGCTCATGTTTGAGTTTTTGGGGGCAATCAATCAAGTTATAGCTGCATTTAGCAAACCGCTCGTGTTTGAGTTTTTGTACGCCATCAATTAACTTTTGTGACTATGATTTTGGATTGCACTGTAGTTGTCCATTCTGTATGGTTATTTTATATCGCCTTTCGTGAAGCTTCATTTTTTGTTGAGTTATCGCTGCATTTAGGAAACCTGACGATTTTGAGTTTTCATGGGCCATCGTTCCAACTTTGTTAAGAAGGCTTGTGGATTACACTATAGTAGTGCATTCTATATGCGTAGTTTCTATCACCTTTCTTGAATCTTCATTTTCTGTTGAGTTATAGCCACATTTTGGAAACCGCTAGTGTTTGAGTTTTCGTAGGCCATCGTTCAACTTTGGTCACTGCGATTGTGGATTGCACTGTAGTTGTCCATTCTATACACATATTTTCTATCGCCTTTCGTTAACCTTCACTTTTTGTTGAGTTATAGCTGCATTTAGGAAATCGCTCATATTCGAGTTTTCCTATGACATCAATCAACTTTGGTGACTACGATTGTGGATTACAGTATAGTTATTCATTCTATACTCGCATTTTCTATTGCCTTTCACGAACCTTCATTCTTTGTTGAGTGATAGCCGCATTTAGGAATTCGGTCATGTTTGAGTTATTGTGGGACATCAATCAACTTTGGTGACTACGATTGTGGATTGTACTATAGTTGTGCATTCTCTATGCATATATTTAATCACTTTTGACGAAGCTTCATTTTTTGTTGAGTTATAGCCACATTTGGGAAAACACTCATGTTTGAGTTTTTGTTGGCCATCGATCAACTTTGGTGACTACGATTGTGGAGTACACTTTAGTTGTCCTTGTTATAAGCGTATTTTCTATCGCCTTTTGCGAACCTTCATTTTTTGCTGAGTTATATCTGCATTTACGAAACCACACATATTTGAGTTTTTTGTTGTAGTTGTGCAATCTATACGCATGTTTTTAATCACCTTTCATGAACCTCTTTTTTTTTGAGTTATAGCTGCATTTAGGAAAACGCTCGTGTTTGACTTTTCGTGGGGCATTGATCAACTTTGGCGACTACGATTGTGGATTACACTATAGTTGTGAATTTTATATGCATGTTTTCTATCACCTTTCTATCACCTTTATTTATCTCTGAGTTATAGCTGCAAGTAGGAAATCACTTGTGTATACGTTTTTGTGGGCCATCAATCAACTTTGGTTACAGCTGTATTTAGGAAATTGCTCGAGTATGAGTTTTCGTGGGACATCGATTAAATTGGGTGACTACGATTGTGGATTTCATTGTAGTTGTGCAATCTTTATGCTTTTTTTTATCGCCTTTCGCGAACCTTCATTTTTTGTTGAGTTATAGCCGCATTTAGGAAACCGCTCGTGTTTGAGTTTTCGAGGACCATCAATTAACTTTGGTGACTATGAATTTGGATTGTACTGTAATTGTCGATTATGTATGCGTATTGTCTATCGCCTTTTTTGAACCTTCATTTTTTTTTGATTTATAGTCGCATTTAGGAAACTGCTCATGTTTGAGTTTTTGTGGGCCATCGATCAACTTTGGCGACTACGATTGTGGATTGCACTATAGCTGCCCATTCTAAATGTGTATTTTCTATCGCCTTACGTGAACCTTCATTTTTTGATTAGTTATAGCACAATTTAGCAAGTCACTCGATTTTTAGGTTTTCGTGGGCCATAGATCAACTTTGGTGACTCATATTTTCTAGCGTCTTTCGTGAACCTTCATTTTCTGTTAAGTTATCGCCGTATTTATGAAACTACTCATGTTTGAGTTTTTGTGGGCCATCGATAAAATTTGGTGAGTACGATTGTGGATTACAGTGTAGGTGTGCATTCTATACATGAATTTTCACCAACATGCAGGAACGCCTCAAATATATAATTGACGAAAGAATTTTTTTTGGGAGAATTGAAAATATGGGTTTTATAGGTGCTCGTGTGCTAAAGAGACCCAAATCGTCTGTTTTTTGAAATTATTTGTTTTTGGAAAAGATAGATTTTTTTGAAAAGTGGAAGTAGTAGAGGTAACAGAGGCAATTTTTTTGCATCTTTTTATAAAAAATATGAGAAATGGGTTTTCTAGAGAATGTTAGTCTGAGTAGATGTAGATCGTCCTTTTTTTGTAAAACTAATTTTTCACCAACCTGCAAGAATGCATCAAAAATAGAATCTACGAAACAATTTATTTTTTGGAAAATAAAAAATATTGGTTTTATAGGTGGTCATTTGCTACAAAGACCTAGATCTTCTGTTTTTTTAAAAAATAAGTTGTTTTTGAAAAAGATAGATTTTTTTGAAAAGTAGAAGCAGTAGAGGTAACGTAGGCAAATTGTTTGAATGTTTTTATGAAAACTATGGGTTTTATAGGCCCGTGTGCTAAAAAGACCCAGATCGTCTGTTTTTTGAAAAAAAAAATTGTTCTTTAAAAAGATAGATTTTTTTGAAAGATAAATTTTTTGAATCTTTTTATGAAAAATCTGACAAATGGGTTTTGTAGAGAATGTCATTGTAAGTAGACCCAGATTTTCCTTTTTTTGAAAAATTAATTTTTCACCAACATGCAAGAACCCCTCAATTATAGAATCTACGAAACAATTTTTTTTGGAAAATCGAAAATATCAGTTTTATAAGTGTTTGTGTGCTAAAAAGACCCAAATCGTTCGCTTTTTTGAAAAAATAAGTTCTTGATTAAGATAAACATAGGAAATTTTTTTGAATCTTTTTACTATAAATGGGATAAATGGGTTTTGTAGACAATGTCATTCTGAGTAGACCCAAATCGTCGTTTTTACGAAAAACTAATATTTCACCAACATGCAAGAACCCCTCAAAAATAGAATCTATAAACAGTTTTTTTGGGAAAATAAAAAATATGGGTTTTATAGGTACTCGTGTGCTCAAGAAACCCAGATTATCCATTTTTTGAAAAAATAAGTTGTTCTTGAAAATGATAGAATTTTCTTTTTTGGAAAGTAGAAGCTATGGAGGTAACAGAGGAAAGTTTTTTGAATGTTGTTCTGAGTAGACCCAGATCGTCCTTTTTTTGAAAAACTAATTTTTCAACAATATATAAGAACCCCTCAAAAATAGAATCTACGAAGCAATTTGTTTTGGAAAATTGAAATATGGTTTTTATAGGTGCTCGTGTGCTAAAGAGACCCAGATCGTCTATTTTTTGAAAAAATAAGTTATTTTTGAAAAATATAGTTATTTTTGAAAAATATAGTTATTTTTGAAAAATATAGTTATTTTTGAAAATTATAGTTATTTTTGAAAAATATAGTTATTTTTGAAAAAGATAGTTATTTTTGAAAAAGATAGTTATTTTTTTTTAAAGTAGAAGCAATAGAGGTAACCAAGGTAAATTTTTTAAATCTTTTTATGAAAAGTCTAAGAAATGGGTTTTGTAGAGAATGTCGTTATGAGTAAACCCAGATTGTCCTTTTTTCAAAAAACTAATTTTTCACCAACATGCAAGAACCCCTCAAAAATAGAATCTGCGATACAATTTAATTTTGGGAAAATCAAAAATATGGGTTTAATAGGTGCTCATGTGCTGAAAGACCTAGATCGCCCATTTTTAAAAAAAAAAAGTTCTTAAAAAAGATTGAATTTTTTAAAAAGTAGAAGTAGTAGAGGTAACTGAGGAAAGTTTTTTAAATCTTTTTATGAAAAATCTGAGAAATGGGTTTTGTAGAGAATGTTATTATGATTAGACCCATATCGTTCCTTTTTCGAATAGCTAATTTTTCACCAACATGCAAGAACTCCCAAAAAATAGAATCCACGAAACAATTTTTTTTAGGAAAATCGAAATATGGATTTTATAGGTGCTCGTGTGCTCAAGAGACCCAGGTTTTTCTATTTTTTGAAAAAATAAGTTGTTTTTGAAAAAGATAGATTTTTTGGAAAAGTAGAAGCAATATAGGTAACAAAGGCAAATTTTTTGAATGTTTTTATGAAAAATTTGATAAATGGATTTTGTAGAGAATGTCATTATGAGTAGACCCAAATCTTCCTTTTTTCAAAAAACTAATTTTTCACCAACATGCAAGAACCCCTCAAAAATTGAATCTACGAAACAAGTTTTTTTGGAAAAATCAAAATATGGTTTTTATAGGAGCTTGTGTGCTAAAGAGACCCAGATCGTCCATTTTTTGAAAAAATAAATTATTCTTGAAAAAGATTGTTTTTTTCAAAAGTAGAAGCAGTAGAGGTAACATAGCTAAATGTTTTGAATCATTTTATGAAAAATCTAAGAAATGGATTTTGTAGAGAATGTCGTTCTGAGTAGAGACCCAGATAGTCCATTTTTGAAAAAACTAATTTTTCACCAACATGCAAGAACCCCTTAAAAATTGAATCTATGAAACAATCTTTTTAGGAAAATAAAAAATATGGGTTAGGTGATCGAGAGCTAAAGAGACCCAGATCTTCCGTTCTATGAGAAAATAATTTGTTCTCTAAAAAGACAAATACTTTTGAAAAGTAGGAACCCCTCAAAAATTGAATCTACGAAACAATTTTATTTGGGAAAATAAAAAAAAATTGTTGAGGTATAGCCGCATTTAGGAAACTACTAGTGTTTGAGTTTTCGTGGGCCATCGATCAACTTCAGTGACTACGCTTGTGGACTCAAACCTTAATTTTTCATTGTGTTATGGCCGGACTTAGGAAACCACTAGTCTTTGAGTTTTCGTGGGCCTTGATCAGGTTTGGTGACTACGATTGTGGATTACATTGTAGTTGTGCATTCTATATGCGTATTTTCTCTCACGAATCTTCATTTTTTGTTGAGTTATAGCCGCATTTAGGAAAACCGCTTGTGTTTAAGTTTTTGTGGGCCATCGATCAACTTTGGTGACTATGTTTGTGGATTACAGTATATTTGTGCATTCTATACACATATTTTCTATCACCTTTCGTGAACCTTCATTTTTTGTTGAGTTATAGCCACAATTTGGAAACCGCTCATATTTGAGTTTCTGTGGGCCATCGATGAATTTTGATGACTACGATTTTTTATTGTACTATAGTTGTGCATTCTATACGCATGTTTTTAATTTCCTTTCATGAACCTTTCATTAAGTTATAGCCACATTTAGGAAAACGCTCGTGTTTGAGTTTTTGTTGGCCATCGATCAACATTGGTGACTACGATTGTGGATTGTATTGTAGCTGTGCATTTTATACTCATATTTTCTATCGCCTTTCGTGAACCTTCATTTTTTGTTGAGTTCTAGCCACATTTAGGAAACCGCTTGTGTCTAAGTTTTTATGGGCCATCGATCAACTTTGGTGACTACATTTGTGGATTCCACTGTAGTTGTGCATTCTATACGCGTATTTTCTATTGCCTTTCACAAACCTTCATTTTTCGTTGAGCTATAGTTGCGCTTAGGAAACTGGACGTGTTTTAGTTTTCGTGGGCCATCGATCAACTTTCGTGACTACGATTATGGATTGCAATCTAGTTGTCCATTTTATATGGGTATTTTTGATAGGCTTTCACAAACTTTCATTTTTCATTGAGTTATAGCCGCACTTAGGAAACTAATCATGTTTTTGTTTGTGTGAGCCATCAATCAACTTTGGTGACTACGATTGTGGATTGCACTCTAGTTGTCCATTTTGTATGGGTATTTTCGATCAATAGGCTTTCACGAACCTTCATTTTTTGCTTGTGGAGTACATTGTAGTTGTACATTCCATACACGTATTTTCTATGGCCTTTCATGAACCTTCATTTTTTTTTGAGTTATAGCCACATTAAGGAAACCGCTCGTGTTTGAGTTTTCGTGGGCCATCGATCAACTTTCGTGATTACAATTGTGGGTTGCACTGTAGATGTCTATTATGTACGCATATTTTCTATCACCTTTCGTCAACCTTCATTTTTTGTTGAGTTTTTTTGGGGCATTGATCAACTTTGGTGACTACAATTGTGGATTTTACTATAGTTATGCATTCAGTACGCAAATTTTTCATCACCTTTCACGAACGCTCATTTTTTGTTGAGTTATAGCCGCATTTAGGAAAATGCTTGTGTTTGAGTTTTCATGGTGCATCGATCAACTTTGGTTAGTAAGATTGTGGATTACACTATAGTTGAGCATTATATGCGTATATTTTCTATTGCATTTTGCGAACCTTCGTTTTTCATTGAGTTATAGCCACACTTAACAAATTGCATGTTTTTGAGTTTTCATGGACCATCGATCAACTTTGGTGACTATGATTGTGGATTGCACTATAGTTGTCCATTTTGTACTTGTATTTTCTTTCGCCTTTTGTGAACCTTCATTTTTTGTTGAGTTATACCGCATTTAGGGAGTTGCTCGTGATTCAATTTTCACGGGCCATCGATCAACTTTGGTGAAGACAATTGTGGATTGCACATTAGTTCTGTATTATGAAGGCTAATTTTCTATTGCTTTCCACAAACCTTCATTTTTTGTTGAGTTAGAGCTGCATTTAGTATACCTCTGATGTTTGAGTTTTTGTGGGCCATTGATTAACTTTGGTGACTGCAATTGTGGATTACACTATAGTTGTGTATATTATAAGCATATTTTCTATCACCGCTCATGTTTGCGTTTTTGTGGGCCATCGATCAACATAAGTGACTACGATTGTGGATTACACTGTACTTGTGCATTCTATATGCATGTTTTCTTTCGCCTTTCGCGAACCTCTATTTTTTGTTGTGTTATAGCGATATTTAGGAAACCACTCATGTTTGAGTTTTCTTGGGGCATCGATGAACTTTGGTGACTACGATTGTGGATTGCACTCTTGTTTACCATTTTTTATGTGTATTTTATATCACCTTTCGTGAACCTTCATTTCTTTTTTAGTGATAGCACTATTTAGCAAATTGCTGAATTTTGAGTTTTCGTGGGCCATAGATCAACTTTGGTGACTACACTTGTGGATTACACTATAGTTTTGCATTTCGTAGGCGTATTTACTATTTCCTTTCGTGAACCTTCATTTTTTGTTGAGTTATAGCCGCATTTATGAAACCGATCGTGTTTGAGTTTTTGTGGGCAATATCAACTTTGGTGACTATGATTGTGGATTACACTGTAATTGTGCACTCTATATGATTTTGGATTGCAGTGTAGTTGTCCATTCTGTACACGTATTTTCTATCACCTTTCATGAACCTTCATTTATTGTTGAGTTATAGCCGCATTGATGAAACTGGTCGAGTTTGAGTTTTTGTGGGCCATCGATCAACTTTGGTGACTACGCTTGTTGATTACATTGTAGTTGTACATTTTATATGCGTATTTTCTATTGCCCTTTGCGAACCTTCATTTTTTGTTGAGTTATTGCTGCATTTAAGAAATCACTTTTGTTTGAGTTTTTATGGGCCATCAATCAACTTTGGTGACTACGATTGTGAACCTTCCTTTTTTGTTGTGTTATAACTGCATTTAGGAAAACGCTCATGTTTGAGTTTTTTTGGGCCATCAATCAACTTTGGTGACTACGATTGTGGATTGTACTTTAGTTGTGCATTTTGTACCCATATTTTTAATCACCTTTCACGAAACTTTATTTTTTGTTGATTTATAGCCGCATTTAGGAAAACACTCCTATTTGACTTTTTGTGGACCATCGATCAACTTTGGTGACTACGCTTGTCGATTACACTGTACTTGTGAATTTTATATGTGTATTTTCTAACGCCTTTCTCGAACCTTCATTTTTTGTTTAGTTATAGCCATACCTGCTCGTGTTTGAGTTTTTGTTGGGCATCGATTAACTTTAGTGATTGCGATTGTGAATTGCATAGTACTTTTGCATTATGAACTCTAACTTTCTATCCCCTTTCAAGAACCTTCATTTTTTGTTGAGTTATAGCCACATTTAGGAAATTGTGTTTGTTTGAGTTTTTGTGGGCCATCGTTCAACTTTGGTGACTACGATTGTGGATTATACTATGGTTGTACATTTTGTATGCATATTTTAAATCGCCTTTGACGACCCTTGATTTTTTGTTGAGTTATAGCTGCATTTACGAAAACTCTCATGTCTGAGTTTTTGTGGGCCATCTATCAACTTTGGTGACTACGTTTGTGGATTGCACTGTAGTCGTCCATTTTGTACACATATTTTACATCACCTTTCGTGAACATTCATTTTTTGTTGTGTTATAGGCACATTTAGGAAATGTCTATTGTTTGTGTTTTTGTGGGGCATCGATCAACTTTGGAAACTACGGCTGTGTATTGCACTGTAGTTGTGCATTGTGAATGCTCATTTTCTATCGTATTTCGTGAACCTTCATTTTTATTTGACTTCTAGCCGCATTTAGGAAACCGCTCGTGTTTGAGGTTTTGTGGGCCATCGATCAAATTTGGTGATTACACTTGTGGACTACACTATAGTTATGCATTCTATACGTTTATTTTCTCTCATTTTTCGTGAATCCTTATGTTTTTTTGAGTTATAGTGACATTTAGGAAACCACTTATGTTTGAGTTTTTCTAGGCCATTGATCAACTCTCGTGACTACAATTGTGGATTGTACTGTAGTTGTGCATTTTGTACGCATATTTTTAATCGCCTCTCACGAACCTTAATTTTTTGTTGAGTTATTGCCACATTTATGAAAATGCTCGTGTTTGAGTTTTCGTGTGCAATTGATGAAATTTGGTAAGTACAATTTTGGATTGAACTCTATTTATCCTTCTATACATAGATTTTCTATCAGCTTTCGTGGACCTTCTCTTTTTGGTGAGTTATAGCTGCATTGAGAAAGTCGTTCGTGTTTGAATTTTTGTGCGTCATTGATCAATTTTGGTGACTACGATTATGGATTGTACTATAATTGTCTATTATGTATGCGGATTTTCTATCTCGTTTTCTTAACCTTCTTTTTTTGGTGAGTTATAGGTACATTTAGGAAACCGTATTTGAGTTTTCGTTGTCCATCGATCAATTTTATTAATGACAATTGCGGATTGCACTGCGGTTGTCCATTTTGTACTTGTATTTTCTATCACTTTTCGCGAATCTTAATTTTTTGTTTACTTATAGCCACATTTAGGAAACCGCTCGAGTTTAAGTTTTCGTCGGCGATTGATCAAATTTGGTGACTACGCTTGTGGATTACACTATAGTTTTGCATTCTATACACATATTTTCTATTGCCTTTCGCAAACCTTCATTTTTTGTTTATTTATAGCTCATTTGGGAAACCATTCATGTTTGAGTTTTTGTGAGCCATTGATCAACTTTGGTGACTATGATTGTGGATTGTACTATAGTTGTTCATTCTCTATGCATATTTTTAATCGCGTTTCATGAACCTTCATTTTTTATTGAGTTATAGTTGTATTTAGGAAAATGTTCGTGTATGAGTTTTCGTGGGCCATAGATCAACTTTGGTGGCTATGATTGTGGATTATATTGTAGTCGTGCATTCTATATGTGTATTTTCCATCACCTTTTGCAAACATTCATTTTTCATTGAGTTATAGCTGCACTTATGAAACCACTTGTGTTTAAGTTTTTGTGGGCCATTGATCAACTTTGGTAACTACGATTTTTGTTTGCATTGTAGTTGTCCATTCTTTACACATATTTTCTATCACATTTCGTGAACCTTCATTTTTTGTTGAGTTATAGCCGCATTTAGCAAAACACTCGAGTTTGAGTTTTCATGGGCCATTGATCAAGTTTGGTGACTACACTTGTGGATTACACTGTAGTTGTAATAGCTGCATTCATGAAACCGTTGATGTTTGAGTTTTTTTGGGCCATCTATCAACTTTCGTGACTATGATTGTGTATTGTATTGTAGTTGATCATTCTATAAGCATTTTTTTAATTTCCTTTGACAAACCTTCATTTTTTTTTAGTTATAGCCGCATTTAGGGAAACACTTGAGTTTCAGTTTTCGTGGGCCATCGATCAACTTTGATGACTACGCTTATGGATTACACTGTAGTTGTGCATTCTATAAGCGTATTTTCTATTGCTTTTCATGAACCTTGATTTTTTGTAGAGTTATAGCCGCATTTAAGAAACCGCTCATGTTTTAGTTTTTTTGGGCCATCGATCAACTTTGGTGACTACAATTTTTTATTGCACTATAGTTGTGCATTCAATAAGCATATTTTCTATTGCCTTTTGTGAACTTTCATTTTTTGAAGAGTTATAGCCGCATTTAAGTAACCGCTCATGTTTGAGTTTTTTTGGGCCATCGATCAACTTTGGTGACTACAATTGTGGATTGCACTATAGTTGTGCATTTTGTACGCATATTTTTAATCGCCTTTCATGAATCTTCATTTTTTGTTCAGTTATAGACACATTTAGGAAACCACTCATGTTTGTGTTTTCATGTGCTATCAATCAACTTTAGTGACTACGATTGTGGATTGTACTATAGTTGTGCATTATGTACCCATAGTTTTTATCGTTGTTCACGAACCTTCATTTTTTGTTGAGTTATAGTAGTTTCTAAGAACATGCTCATGTTTTACCTTTCGTGGGCCATTGATCAACTTTGGTTTCTACGATTGTGGATTACACTGTAATTGTGCATTCTGTACGCATATTTTGCATTGCCTTTCGTGAACATTCATTTTTCGTTGAGTTATAGCCACACATAGGAAACCGCTCGTGTTTGAGTTTTCGTGGGCCATCGATTAACTTTGGAGGCTACGATTGCGGATTACACTATAGTTGTATATTCTATAAGCGTATTTTCTATCGGGTTTCGCGAAACTTAATTTTTCATTTAGTTATAGCTGCACTTAGGAAACCATCGCGTTTGAGTTTTCATTGGCAATCAATCAACTTTGGTGACTACGATTCTAGATTGGACCATATTTGTGCAATATGTACAAGTATTTTCTATCGCCTTTTGCGAGCCTTCATTGCTAGTTGACTTATAGCCGCATTTAGGAAACTGCTCGTGTTTGAGTTTTCGCGGGCCATTGATCAACTTTGGTGACTACAATTGTCGATTGTACTGTAGTTGTCTGTTTTGTATGTGTATTTTCTATTGTCTTTCATGAACCTTCATTTTTCGTCTAGATATGGCCACATTTAGGAAAATCGCTAAGGTTTGAGTTTTCGTGGACCATCGATTAACATTGGTGACTACGCTTGTGTATTACGCTGTAGTGGTGCATTCTATGCGCCTATTTTTTGTCACCTTTCGCCAAACTTATTTTTTGTTCAGTTATAGCCGCATTTAGGAAAACACACAAGTTTGCATTTTTGTGGAAGATCGATCAACTTTGGTGACTACGCTTGTGGATTACTCTATAGTTGTGCATTCTATACACGTATTTTCTATTGCCTTTCGTGAACCTCATTTTTTTGTTGAATTATAGCCGCATTTAGGAAACCATTCATGTTTAAGTCTTTGTGGGCCATCAATCAACTTTGGTGACTATGATTGTGGATTGTACTGTAGTAGTAGTGCATTTTGTACGTGTATTTTTAATCGCCTTTCACCAAGCTCCATTTTTTGTTGAGTTATAGTCACATTTAGGAAAATGCTCGTGCTTGAGTTTTCGTGGGCCATCGATCAACTTTGGTAACTATGATTATGGTTTACACTGTAGTTGTGCATTCTATATGCTTATTTTTTATCGCCTTTCACGAACCTTCATTTTTCATTGAGTTATACCTGAGCTAACAAAACCGCTCGTACTTGAGTTTTCGTGGGCCATCGATCGACTTTGGTGACTACGATTGTGGATTGCACTATAGTTGTCCATTCTCTAAGTGTATTTTTTATCGCCTTTCATGAACCTGCATTTTTTGTTGAGTTATAGCCGTATTTAGGGAACCGCTCGTGTTTAAGTTTTCATGGGCCAGTGATCAACTTTGGTGATTACGATAGTGGATTGTACAGTCGTTTTATATTCTGTACGTATATTTTTAATTGCCTTTATGAACCTTCATTTTTTGTTGAGTTAGCCATATTTAGAAAATCCCTCGAGTTGGAGTTTTCGTGGGCCTTCGATCAACATTTTTTTACTACACTTGTTGATTACACTGTAGTTGTGCCTTCTATACGCGTCTTTTCTATTGCCTTACGCGAACCTTCATTTTTCATTGAGTTATAGCCACACATAGGAAACTGCTCATATTTGAGTTTTCGTGTGACATCAATCAACTTTGGTGACTATGATTGTGGATTGTACTGTAGTTGTCCATTCTATACACGTATTTTCTATCGCCTTTTGTGAACCTTCATTTTTTGTAGAGTTATAGCCGCATTTAGGAAACCGCTCGAGTTTGAGTTTTCATGGGCCATAGATCAACATTGGTGACTAGGATTGTGAACCTTCCTTTTTTGTTGAGTGATAGGTGCATTTAGGAAACCGCTCATGTTTTATTTTTTGTGGGCCATCAATGAAGTTTTAATCACCTTCTTTTTTTGTGGGCATATTTCTAATCACCTTTCACAAACCTTTATTTTTTCTTGAGTTATAGCCACATTTAGGAAACCTCTCATGTTTGAGTTTTTGTGGGCCATCGATCAAGTTTGGTGACTCTGATTGTAGATTGCACTGTAGTTGTGCATTGTGAATACTTATTTTCTATCGCCTTTCGCGAAGCTCAATTTTTATTTGAGTTATAGCCGCATTTAGGAAACAGCTCGTGTTTGAGTTTTTGTGGGCCTTCATTCAACTTTGGTGACTACGCTTGTGGATTGCACTATAGTTATGCATTCTATATATGTATTTTCTATCGCTTTTTGGGAACCTTGATTTTTTGTTGAGTTATAGTAACATTTAGCTATTCGCTCATGTTTGAGTTTTTGTGAGCCATTGATCAACTCTAGTGACTACGATTGTGGATTGTACTGTAGTTGTGCATTTTGTACGCATCTTTTAAAATGCCTTTCACAAACCTGCATTTTTTGTTGACTTATAGCTGCATTTATGAAAATACTCGTGTCTGAGTGTTCATGTGCCATCGATCAACTTTGTTGACTACGATTATGGATTGAACTGTAGTTGTCCATTTTGTATGCGGATTTTCTATTATCTTTTGTGAACCTTCTCTTTTTGGTGGGTTATAGCTACATTTAGGAAACCACACGTGTTTGATTTTTTATGGGCCACTGATCAATTTTGGTGAATACAATTGTGGATTTGATAGTAGTTGTGCATTATGAACGCTAATTTTATATCACCTTTTGTGAACCTTCATTTTTTGTTGAGTAATATAGCCGCATTTAGGAAACTGCTCGTGTTTGAGTTTTTTGGGGCCATTCATCAACTATGGTGACTATGCTTGTGAATTACACTATAGTTGTCCATTCTATATGTGTATTTTCTATCGCCTTTCATGAATCTTCATTTTTTGTTGACTTATAGCCACATTTAGGAAATCACTCATGCTTGAGTTTTTGTGGGCCATCAATCAACTTTGGTGACTACGATTGTGTATTGTGCTGAAGTTGTATATTCTATACACATATTTTTAATCGCATTTACCGAACCTTCATTTTTTGTTGCGTTATAGCCACATTTAGGAAAACGCTCGTGTTTGAGTTTTCATGGGCCATTGATCAACTTTGGTGATTATGATTCTGGATTACCCTATAGTTGTGCATTCTATACGTGTATTTTATATCGTGTTTCGTGAACCTTCATTTTTTGTTGTTATAGCCGCAATTAGAAAACCGTTCGTCTTTGAGTTTTCGTGGGCCATCGATCAATTTTGTTGACTACGATTGTAGATTGCACTGTAGTTGTCCATTATGTAGTCATATTTTCTATAGCCTTTCGCAAACCTTAATTTTTTGTTGAGTTATAACCACATTTAGGAAACCACTCGAGTATGAGTTTTCGTGGGGCATTGATCAACTTTGGTGACTACACTTGTGGATTACATTGTATTGTGCATTCTATACATGTATTTTCTATTGCCTTTTGCGAATCTTCATTTTTTGTTGAGTTATAACCACATTTAGGAAACCGCTCGAGTATGAGTTTTTGTGGGCCATTGATCAACTTTGGTGACTACGCTTGTGGATTAAATTGTAGTTGTACATTCTATACACGTATTTTCTATTACCTTTTGTGAACCTTCATTTTTTGTTCATTTATAGCAGCATTTGTGAAACCGCTCATGTTAGTTTTTTTGTGGGCCATCGATCAACTTTGGTGACTACGATTGTGGATTGTACTATAGCTGTTCATTTTGTATGCATATTTTTAATTGCCTTTGACGAACCTTCATTTTTTGTTGAGTTATACTCCCATTTACGAAAATGCTCATGTATGAGTTTACTTGGGCCATCGATCAATTTTGGTGACTATGATTGTGGATTACATTGTAGTTGTGCATTCTATATGCGTATTTTCTATTGGCTTTCACGAACCTTCATTTTTCATTTGGTTATTGCTGCACTTATGAAACTACTTGTATTTGTGTTTTCGTTGGCCATCGATCAACTTTGGTGAATATGATTTGCGCTTGCTCTATAGTTGTCCATTATGTGTGCATTCTTTTAATTGCTTTTCATGAACCTTCATTTCTTTTTTAGTTATAGCCACATTTTGTAAAAGGCTTGAGTTTGATTTTTGTGGGCCATCGATCAAATTTGGTCACTATGCTTGTTGATTACACTGTATTTGTGCATTCTATATGTGTATTTTCTATTGCATTTCGCGAACCTTCATTTTTTGTTGTGTTATAGCTGCATTTAGGAAACCACTCATGTTTGAATTTTTGTGGGCCATCGATCAAGTTTGGTGACTATGATTGTGGATTCTACTGTAGTTGTGCATTCTATACGAATATTTTTAATCACCTTTCACGAACATTTATTTTTTGTTGAATTATATTCACATTTAAGAAAATACTTGTGTGTGAGTTTTTGTGGGCCATTGATCATTTATGGTGACTTTTATTGTGGAGTGCATTGTAGTTGTCCATTGTGTATGTGTATTTTCTATCTATTTTCCCGAACCTTCATCTTTTGGAGTTATAGCTACGTTTAGGAAACCGCTCGTGTTTGAGATTTCCTGGGCCATCAATCAACTTTGGTGACTACGATTGTGGATTACACTGTAGTTGTGAATTTTATAAGCGTATTTAAAAATATGTGTAAAGAATACACAACTACAGTACAATCTACAATTATAGTCACCAAAGTTGATCGATGGCCCAAAAAAACTCAAACATGACCAGTTTCCTAAGTGTGGCTGTAAATAAAAAAAAATGAATGTCCATGAAAGGTAATAGAAAATATGTGTATAGAATAGACAACTACAGTGTAATCCACAAGCGTTGTCACCAAAGTTGATCAATGGCCCACGAAAACTCAAACACGAGCGGTTTCCTAAATATAGCTATCACTCATCAAAAAATGAATGTTTGTGAAAAGCAATTAAAAATGTGTACAGAATGCACAACTATAGTACAATCCACAATCATAGTCACCAAAGTTCATCGTCGGCCCACAAAAATTGAAATTCGAGCAGTTTCCTAAATATGGCTATAACTCAACAAAAAATGAGTGTTTGTGAAAAGTGATTAAAAAAATGCATACATAATGCACAACAATAGTACAATCCATAATCACAGTCACCAAAGTTGATCAATGGCCCACAAAAACTCAAACATGAGCAGTTTTCTAAATGCGGCTATAACTCAACAAAAAATGAAGGTTCGCAAAAGGCGATAGAAAATTAACATATAGAATACACAACTACAATGTAATGCACAAGCGTAGTCACTAAATTTGATCAATGGCCCACAAAATCTAAAACTTGAGCGGTTTCCTAAATGCAACTATAACTCAACAAAAAATGAAGGTTCGCGAAAGGCGATAGAAAATATGCGTACAAAATAGACAACTACAATGCAATCCACAGTCGTAGTCAGCGAAGATGATCGATGGCCTACGAAAACTCATAACACGAGCAGTTTGCTAAGTGCAGCTATAACTTAATAAAAAATGAAGGTTCACGAAAGGAAATAGAAAATGTGTGTATAAAATGCGCAACTACAATGTAATCCACAATTGTAGTCACCAAAGTTGATTGATGGCCCACGAAAACTCATACACGAGCGTTTTACTAAGTGGGGCTATAACTCAACAATTTTTTTTGGGAAAATTGAAAATATGGGTTTTATACATGTGTGTAGGATTTTTCATAGAAAGATTCAAAAAATTTACATCTTTTACCTCTACTGCTTATGCTTTTCAAAACAATCTATCTTTCTCAAGAACAACTTATTTTTTTTTAAAAGAGACAATTTGGGTCTCTTTACAACATGAGCATCTATAAAACCCATATTTTTTATTTTCCCAAAAGATATTGTTTCATAGATTCTATTTTTGAGGGTTTTTTGCATGTTGATGAGAAATTATTTAAAAAAAAAAAGACTATATGGGTCTACTCAGAACGACATTCTCTACAAAACCCATTTCTCAGATTTTTCAAAAAGAGATTCAAAAAATTTGCCTCTATTACCTCTAGTACTTCTGCTTCTACAAAAAATCTATCTTTCTCAAGAACAACTTATTTTTCCAAAAAATGGACTATCTAGGTCTCTTTAGCACACGAGTAGTTATAAGACCCATATTTTCAATTTTTGCCAAAAAAATTGTTTTGTAGATTCTATTTTTGTGGAGTTCTTGCATGTTGGTGAAAATTAGTTTTTCAAAAAGAGGACGACCTAGTCTACTTAGAACAACATTCTCTAGAAAACCCATTTATCATATTTTTCATAAAAATATTCAAAAAAATTACTTATGTTACTTCTACTGCTTCTACTTCTCAAAAAAATCTATCTTTTTGAAAAACAACTTATTTTTTCAAAAAATGGATGATCTGCGAGACCTTTAGCATACAAGCACCTATAAAACTCATATTTTGATTTTCGAAAAAAAAAATTATTTCGTGGATTCTATTTTTGAGGTGTTCTTGGATGTTGGTGAAAAATTAGTTTTTCAAAAAGAGGACGATCTGGGTCTATTCAAAACGACATTCTCTACAAAACCCATTTCTCAAAATTTTCATAAAAGTTTCAAAATAATTGCCTTTGTTACCTCTACTGCTTCTACATCTCATAAAAATCTATGTTTTTCAAAAACAACTTATTTTGTCAAATACTGAATGATTAGGGTCTCTTCAACACACGAGCACCTATAAAACCCATATTTTGATTTTCCCAAAAAAAAAATGTTTAGTGGGTTCTATTTTTGAGGGGAAATGATGATCTAGATTTACTCAGAATGGCATTCTCTACAAAACCCATTTCTCATATTTTTCATAAAAAGATTCAAAAAATTTACCTTTGTTACCTCTACTGCTTCTACTTTTCAAAAAAATCTATCTTTTTGAAAATACAAACAATCTAAATCTCTTCAGCACATAGGCAGCTATAAAACCCATATTTTTTATTTTCCCAAAAAGAATTGTTTTGTAGATTCTATTTTTGAGGGGTTCTCGTATGTTGGTGAAAAATTAGTTTTTCAAAAAGAGGACGATATGGGTCTACTCAGAACAACATTCTCTAGAAAACTCATTTCTCTGATTTTTCATAAAAATATTCAAAAAATTTGCCTATGTTACCTCTAATGCTTCTACTTTTAAAAAAAATCTATCTTTTTCAAGAACAACTTATTTAAAAAAAAAATGGATGATGTGGGTCTCTTTAGCTTATGAGCACCTATGAAACCTTTATTTTCAAATTTTCAGGGGTTCTTGCATGTTGGTAAAAAATTAGTTTTTCAAAAAGAGGACGATCTGGGTATACTCATAACAACATTCTCTATAAAACCAATTTCTTAGATTTTTCATAAAAATATTCAAAAACTTTACCTCTGTTACACCTACTACTTCTACTTTAAAAAAAAAAAAATCTTTTTCAAGAAAAACTTATTTTTTCAAAAAATGGACGATTTGGGTCTCTTTAGCACACGAGCACCTATAAAAACCATATTTCATTTTTTCCAAAAATAATTGTTTCGTAGATTCTATTTTTGAGGGGTTTTTGCCTGTTGGTGAAAAATTAGTTTTTCGAAAAAAGGATGATCTGGGTCTACTCAGAACAACATTCTCTACAAAACTCATTTCTCAGATTTTTCACTAAAAGATTCAAAAAATTTGCCTATGTTACCTCTATTGCTTCTACTTTTCAAAAACATCTCTTTTCGAAAAACAACTTATTTTTTCAAAAAACGGACGATCTGGGTCTCTTGAGCACATGAGCACCTATAAAACCCATATTTTCAATTTTCCCAAAAAAAATTGTTTCCTAGATTCTATTTTTGAGGGATTCTTGCATGTTGGTGAAAAATTTTCTTTTTGAAAAAAGGACTGTAATTTGCGTCTAATTAGATTAACATTCTCTACAAAACCCATTTCTCAGATTTTTCAAAAAAAGATTTAAAAAGTTTTCCTTTGTTACCTCTACTACTACTTATCAAAAAAATCTATATTTTTCAAGATCAACTTACTTTTTCAAAAAATGGACGATCTCGGTTTGTTGAGCACACGAGCACCTATAAAACACATATTTTCTATTTTCCCCAAAAAAATGTTTTGTAGATTCTATTTTTTAGGATTTATTGCATGTTGGTTAAAATTAGTTTTTTGAAAAAAGGACAATCAAGGTCTACTCAAAACAACATTCTCTACAAAACTCATTTTTCATAAAATATTCAAAAAATTTGCCTTTGTTACATCTAATGCTTCTACTTTTCAAAAAAATCTATATTTTTCAAGAACAAATAATTTCAAAAAACAGACGATCTAGGTCTCTTTAGCACACGGGCACACCTATAAAACCCATATTTTCGATTTTCCCAAAAAAACTTGTTTTGTAAATTCTATTTTTGAGGGGTTCTTACATGGTGAAAAATTAGTTTTATGAAAAAAGGACGATATGGGTCTACTCAGACTGACATTCTCTACAAAACCCATTTCTCAAATTTTTCATAAAAACATGCAAAAAAATTTCCTTTGTTACCTGAATTGCTTCCACTTTTTTAAAAAAATAAAAAATTATCATAACAAATAATTTCAAAATACAGACAATCTTGGTCTCTTTAGCACACGAGCACCTATAAAACCCATAATTTCGATTTTGCCAAAAAAAAATTTATTACGTAGATTCTATTTTTGAGGGGCTCTTTTATGTTGGTGAGAAATTAGTTTATTTAATAAAAAGACGTTCTAGATTTACTCAAAATGACATTCTCTACAAAACCCATTTCTCAATTTTTTCATAAAAAGATTCAAAACATTTGCCTCTATTACCTATATACTGTTTTTACTTTTCAAAAAAATCCATCCTTTTAAAGAACAATTTATTTTTTCAAAAAACGGACGATCTGAATCTTTTTAACACGCAAGCACCTATAAAATATTTTCGATTTTCCCAAAAAAAATGGTTTCGTAGATTATATTTTTGAGGGGTTCTTGCATGTTGGTGAAAAATTGGTTTTTCGAAAAAAGGACGATTTGGGTCCACTCAAATGACATTCTCTACAAAACCCATTTCTCGGATTTTTCATAAAAAGATTCATTTTTTTTTCCTATATTACCTCTATTGCTTCTACTTTTCAAAAAATCTATCTTTTTCAAGAACAACGTATTTTTTCAAAAAATGGACGTTCTAGGTCTCTTTAGCACACGAGCAACTATAAAACCCATATTTTTTATTTTCCCAAAAAAAATTGTTTCGTAGATTCTATTTTTGAGGGGTTCTTGCATGTTTGTGAAAATACATGTATAGAATGCACACCTACAATGTAATCCACAATCGTAGTCACCAAAGTTTATTGATGGCCCATAAAAGCTCAAACACGAGTGATTTCATAAATATGGCTATAACTCAACAAAAAATAAAGGTTCGTAAAAAGCGAGTAAAAATATCCTTACAAAATGCACAACTATAGTGCAATGTACAATTGTATTCACCAAAGTTGATTGATGGCCCATAAAAAACTCAAACATGAGTGGTTTCCTAATTGCAGCTATAACTCAAGAAAAAATAAAGGTTCGTGAAAGGTGATAGAAAACACATGTATAGAATGCACATCTACAATGTAAAATCCAAAATTGTAGTCACCAAAGTTTATCAATGGCCCTCAAAAACTCAAATACGAGCGATTTCATAAATGGGGCTATAACTCAACGAAAAATGAAGGTTCGCGAAAGGCAACAGAAAATATTCATGTAGAATGCACAACTACAATGAAATCCTCAATCGTAGTCACCAAAGTTGATTGATGGCCCATGAAAACTCAAACACGAGTGGTTTCCTAAATGCAGCTATAACGCAACAAAAAATGAATGTTCGCAAAACGCGATAGGAAATATGCGTATAGAATGCACAACTATAGTGTAATACACAGTGTAGTTGTCGATTCTATACGCGTATTTTCTATTCACTTTCGCAAACCTACATTTTTTGTTGAGTTATAGCCGCATTTCGGAAACCTCTCGAGTTTGAGTTTTTGGGGGCCATTGATGAACTCTGGTGACTACGCTTGTGGATTACATTGTAGTTGTGCATTCTATATGCATATTTGCTATCGTTTTTTGCGAATCATTTTTTGTTGAGTTATAGCCGTATTTAGGAAACCGCTCGTGTTTGAGATTTTGTGGGCCATGGATAATTTCAGGTGACTACGATTGTGGATTGCAATGTACTTATCCATTTTGTATGCCTATTTTCTATCGCCTTTTGTGAACCTTCATTTTTTGTTGACTTATAGCCACACTTAGGAAACGGCTTGTATTTGAGTTTTCGTGGGCCATCGATCAACTTTGGTACTACGATTGTGGATTAGAATGTAGTTGCTCATTCTATACATGTATTTTCTATCACTTTTCGCGAACCATCAGTTTTTGTTGAGCTATAACCGCACTTAGCAAATTGCTTGGGTTTGAGTTTTCGTGGGCCATTGATCAACTTTGGTGACATTGATTGTGGATTGCAATGTAGTTTTCCATTGTGTCCACGTATTTTCTATTGCCTTTTGTGAACCTTCATTTTTTCTTGAGTTATAGCCACATTTAGGAAACGGCTCGATTTCTAGTTTTCGTGGGCCATCAATCAACTTTGGTGACTACCATTGTGGATTGTATTGTTGTTGTGCATTCTATACATGTATTTTCTATCACTTTTTGTGAAAGTTCAGTTTTCGTTGAGTTATAGCCACACTTAGGAAATCGCTTATGTTTGAGTTTTCGTGGGCCCTCGATCTACTTTGGTGACTACGATTGTGGATTGCACTTTAGTTTTCCATTCTGTACATGTATTTTGTATCGTCTTTTGAGAACCTTCATTGTTTCTTGAGTTATGGCTGCATTTAGGAAACCTCTCGAGTTTGAGTTTTCTTAGGCCTTCGATAAAGTTTGGTGACTACTATTATGGATTGCACTGTAGTTCTCTAATATGCACGTGTATTTTATATCGCCTTTCGTGAACCTTCATTTTTTGCTGAGTTATACCCACATTTAGGAAACCGCTCGTGTTTGAGTTTTCATGGGCCATCGATCAACTTTGGTCACTACGATTGTGGATTACACTGTAGTTTTCCATTCTATACATGTATTTTCTATCACATTTAACGAACCTTCATTCTTTGTTTAGTTATAGCTGCATTTACAAAAACGCTTGTGTTTGAGTTTTTCATTGGTCATCGATCAACTTTGGTGACTACAATTGTGGATTACACTATAGTTGTGCATTCCATACACATATTTTCTATCACCATTCGCGAACCCTCATTTTTTGTTGAGTTATAGCTGTACTTAGGAAACCTCTCATGTTTGAGTTTTTGTGGACCATCGATAAAATTTGGTTACTACAGTTGTGGATTACACTGTATTCACCGAAGTTGATCGATTGTCCAGGAAAACTCAAACAAGAGTGTTTTCCTAAATGCAGCTATAACCCAACAAAAAATGATTTTTTCGTGAAAGGTGATTAAAAATATGTATACAAAATGCTTAACTATAGTACAATCCACAATTGTAGTCTCCAAAGTTTATCAATGGCCCACAAAATCTCAAACACAAGAGTTTCCTAAATGCAGCTATAACTCTCTACCAGAATCGAAGGTTCAAAAAATGAAATAGAAAGTACTCTTACATAATGGACAACTACAATGCAATCCACAATCATAGTCACCAAAGTTGATCGATGGCCCATGAAAACACAAACACGAGCGGTTTCCTAAATACGGCTATAACTCAACAAAAAATGAAGGTTCGTGAAAGGCGATAGAAAATACGTGTACAAATTGAACGACTACAGTGAAATCGACAATAGTAGTCACCGAAGTTGAATGATGGCCCAAGAAAATGCAAATACGAGCGGTTTCCTAAATACGGCTATAATTGATCGAAAAATGAATGTTTGTGAAAAGCGATTAAAAATATGTGAATAAAACGCATAACTACAGTACAATCCAAAATCATAGTCACCAATGTTGATCGATCACCCATGAAACCTCAAACTCGAGTGGTTTCCTAAATTTAGCTATAACTCAACAAAAAATGAAGGTTCGTTAAAGGCGATAGAAATTATGAGTTCAAAATAGAAAATTACAGTGCAATCCATAATTTTAGTCACCAAGGTTGATTGATGGTTCACGAAAAACCCAAGCACAAGCGGTTTCTTAAGTGCAGCTATAACTCAACAAAAAATTAAGGTTTTCAAAAGTCGATATAAAATACAAGTTTAGAATGCACAACTACAATGTAATCTAAATCGTAGTCACCAAAGTTTATCGATGGCCCACGAAAACTCAAACATGAGTCTAAATGTGTCTATAACTCAACAAAAAATGAAGGTTTGTGAAAGGTAATTAAAAATATGCGTACAAAATGCACAGCTATAGTATAATCCAGAATCATAGTGACCAAAGTTGATTGATTGGCCACAAAAACTCAAACATGAGCGGTTTCCTAAATTCAGCTATAACTCAACAAAAATTGTAGGCTCACGAAAGGCGATAGAAAATAGATGTACAGAATGGACAACTATAGTGTAATCCACAAGCGTAGTCACCAAAGTTGATCAATGGCCCACAAAAGCTCAACCACGAGTGGTTTCCTAAATGCTACTATAACTCAACAAAATGTGAAGGTTCGCAAAAGGCGATAGAAAATACGTGTATAGAATGCACAACTACAGCGTAATCCACAATTATAGTCACCAAAGTTGATTGATGGCCCACAAAAATTCAAACACGAGTGGTTTCCTAAGTGAAGCTATAACTCAATGAAAAATGAAGGTTGACGACAGGCGATAGAAAATACGCATATAGAATGCACAACTATAGTGTAATACACAATCATAGTCACCAAAGTTGATCGATAGCCCAGAAAAACTCAAACACAAGCAGTTTCCTACATATAGCTATAACTCAACATAAAATGAAGGTTCACGAAGGCAATAGAAAATACTATTTTGTATATTTTATTTTTCAGGGTTCTTTACAAAATGAGCATCTACAAAACCCATATTTTTTATTTTCCCTAAAAAATATTGTTTCGTAGATTCTATTTTTGAGGGATTCTTGCATGTTGATGAAAAAATAGTTTTTGCGAAAAAAGGACAATATGGGTTTACTCAGAATGACATTCTCTAACAAACCCATTTCTTAGATTTTTCACAAATAAGATTCACAAAATTTTCCTTTATTACCTGTACTGCTTCTACTTTTCGAAAAAATCTATCTTTTTCAAGAAAAAAATATTTTTTCAAAAAATAGACGATTTGCATCTCTTCAGCACACGAGCACCTAAAAAACCAATATTTTTGATTTTCCAAAAAAAATTGTTTCCTAGATTCTATTTTTGAAGGGTTCTTGCAAGTTGGTAAAAAATAAGTTTTTCGAAAAAAAGACGATTTGGGTCTATTTAGAATGACATTCTCTAGAAAACCCATTTCTATGATTGTTCATAGAAAGATTCAAAAAACTTGCCTCTGTTACCTATACTACTTCTACTCTTCACAAAAGTTTATTTTTTCAAGAACAACTAATTTTTTCAAAAAATGGACAATTAGGGTCTCTAGAGCACACGAGCACCTATAAAACCCATATTTCGATTTTCCCCAAAAAAACTATTTCGTAAATTATATTTTTGAGGATTTTTTGCATGTTGGTGAAAAATTAGTTTTTCAAAATAAGGACGATTTGGATTTACTCAGAATGACATTCTCTACAAAATCCATTTCTCAGATTTTTCATAAAAGATTCATAAAATTTGCATTTTAACTTACCTCTACTACTTCTACTTTTTAGAAAAATCTATATTTTTAAAGAACAACTTATTTTTTCGAAAGATGGATGATCTAGGTCTCTTTAGCACACGAGCACCTATAAAACCTATATTTTTGATTTTCCAAAAAAAATTGTTTCGTAGATTCTACTGCTTCTACTTCTCAAAAAAATCTATCTTTTTCAGAAACAACTTATTTTTTCAAAAAACTGACGATCTGGGTCTCTTTAGCACACGAGCACTTATAAAACCTATATTTTTTATTTTCCCCAAAAAAATTGTTTTGTAGATTCTATTTTTTTGGGGTTCTTTAGCACACGATCTGGGTCTACTCAGAATGGCATTCTCTACAAAAACCATTTCTCATATTTTTCACAAAAAGATTCAAAAAATTTGCTTATTTTATCTCTACTGCTTCTACTTCTCAAAAAAATCTATCATTTTCAAAAACAACTTATTTTTTCAAAAAACAGACGTCTGGGTCTAGCATATGAGCACTTATAAAACCCATATTTCAATTTTCCCAAAAAAAAATAGTTTCTTGGATTTTATTTTTGAGGGGTTCATGAATGTTGGTGAAAAATTAGTTTTTCATAAAAAGGAAGATCTGGGTCTACTTAGAAAGACATTCTTATAAAACCCATTTCTCAAATTTTTCATAAAAAGATTCAATTTTTTTTCCTTTGTTACCTATACTACTTCTACCTTTGAAAAAAATCTATCTTTTTCAAGAACAACATATTTTGTCAAGAAATGGACGATTAGGGTCTCTTGAGCACACAAGCACCAATAAAACCCATATTTTGATTTTTGCAAAAAAATTGTTTGGTGGATTCTATTTTTGAGGGGTTCTTGCATGTTGGTGAAAAATTAGTTTTTCGTAAAAAGGATGATCTGGATTTACTCATAACGACATTGTCTACAAAACCCATTTCTCAGTTTTGTCATAAAAAAATTCAAAAAATTTGCCTCTGTTACCTCTACTGCTTCTACTTTTCAAAAAAAAAAATCTTTCACAAGAACTACTTATTTTTTCAAAAAACAGACAATCTAAATCTCTTTAGCACACAAGCAACTATAAAACCATACTTTTGATTTTCCTAAAAATATTGTTTCGTAGATTCTATTTTTGAGGGGTTCTTGTATGTTGGTTAAAAAAATCGTTTTTCGAAAAAAGGATGATCCGGGTCTACTCAGAACGACATTCTCTACAAAACCCATTTATTAGATTTTTCATAAAAGATTCAAAAAATTTACCTCTGTTACCTCTACTTCTTCTACTTTTCAAACAAAACTATCTTTTTCAAGAACAATTTTTTTCAAAAAAATGACAATCTGAGTCTACTCAGAATGACATTCTCTACAAAACCCATTTGTTAGATTTTTCATAAAAAGATTCAAAAAAATTGTCTCTGTTACCTCTATTGTTTCTACTTTTCAAAAAAATCTATCTTTTTGAAGAACAAATAATTTTTTCAAAAAACAGAAGATCTAGGTCTTTTTAGCACATGGGCAACTATAAAACTCATATTTTCAATTTTCCCAAAAATAATTATTTCCTGGATTCTATTTTTGCGCGGTTCTTGAATGTTAGTGAAAAACTAGTTTTTCAAAAAATGGACAGTTTGAGTCTTTTCAGAATGACATTCTCGACATAACCCATTTCTCAGAATTTTCATAAAAAGATTCAAAAAAATTGCCTCTATTACCTCTATTACTTCTACTTTTCAAAAAAATCTATGTTTTTCAAGAACTTATTTTTTCAAAACATGGACTATCAGGGTTTCTTGAGCACATGAGGACCTATAAAACCCGTATTTCGATTTTCCCAAAAAAAAGGTTTCTTAGATTCTATTTTTGAGGGGTTCTTGCATGTTTGTGAAAAATTAGTTTTTTGAAAAAAGGATGATTTGGGTCTACTCATAACAACATTCTCTACAAAACTTATTTCTCAAATATTTCACAAAAAGACTCAAAAAATTTGCCTCTGTTACCTCTACTGCTTGTACTTTTTAAAAAAATCTCTTTTCCAAGAACAACTTAATTTTTCAAAAAACGGACGATCTGGGTCTCTTGAGCACATAAGCACCTATAAAACCCATATTTCGATTTCCCCAAAAAAAATTGTTTCGTTGATTCTATTTTTGAGGGGTTCTTGCATGTTGGTGAAAATACGTGTATAGAATGCACACCTACAGTGTAATCCACAATCGTAGTCACCAAAGTTTATCAATGACCCACAAAAACTGAAACACGAATAGTTTCATAAATGCGGCTATAACTCAACAAAAAATGAAGGTTCACGAAAAGCGATAGAAAATATGCATATAGAATGCACAACTACAATGTAATCGACAAGCGTAGTTACCAAAGTTGATCAAAGGCCCAAGAAAATTCAAAATTGAGTAGTTTGCTAAATGGGGCTATAACTCAACAAAAAATGAAGGTTCGCGAAAGGCGATAGAAAATACAAGTACAAAATGGGCAACTACAGTGCAATCCGCAATCGTAGTCACCAAAGTTGATCGATGGCCCAGGAAAACTCAAACATGAGCGTTTTCCTAAATGCGACTATAACTCAACAAAAAATGAAGGTTCACAAAAGGCGATAGAAAATACGCGTACAAAATAGACAACTATAGTGTAATCCACATTCGTAGTCACCAAAGTTGATTGATGGTCCACGAAAACTCAAACACGAGTGGTTTCTTAAGTGAGGCTATACCTCAACAAAAAATGAAGGTTTGCGAAAGGCGATAGAAAATACACATATAGATTGCACAACTATAGTTTAACCAACAAGCGTAGTCACCAGAGTTCTTCAAATAAATATTCTTTTTGAGAAATGGGGTTTGTTTCAAACATATAGTTCATGGTTATGGCTTTTTACTTCCATAGGGTGGAAATATGCTAAAAATATGTTTTTAGCTACTTTTTCGGAAATACCAATAAATAGTAGTGATCAATTGGTATGAATCTTGTGCAATATTAGGAAAAATTGGAATCAAAATTTGACTATTTTGTCAGCACTTTCTCATCAATTTTGGACACATCTAAAGTGGGAATTTAGAGAGAAAATTATCTCGAAATTGAATTTTGTGTTAGTGTCCCATTGGCATTGGGATATTCCCGCTTTATTGAAACACATAAATGAAGGAGTAGTTGAGGGAAAGGATATGTCAATATCCTTTGATACATGGAAATATATAGTAAATGTTTGGGAGTATGATATTTTTCTTTTGTATCATAATTCCCTCATAGTTGATAGTGTAATCCACAATCGTAGTCACTAAAGTTGATTAATGGCCCATGAAAACTCAAACATGAGTGGTTTTCTAAATGCGGCTATATACCTCAATAAAAAATGAAGGTTCACAAAAGGCAATAGAAAATATGCGTACATAATGGACAACTACAATGCAATCCACAATCGTAATCACCAAAGTTGATCACTGACTCATGAAAACTCAAACATGAACGATTTCCTAATTGCGGCTATAACTCAACAAAAAAATGAAGGTTCACGAATAGCAATAGAAAATACACATACAAAATTGACAACTAGAGTACAATCCACAATCATAGTCACCAAAGTTGATTGATAACCAACAAAAACTCAAACATGAGCAGTTTCCTAAATGTGTCTATAACTCAACAAAAAAGGGATGTTCACGAAAGGTAATAGAAAATAAATGTATAGAATGCACAACTACAATGTAATCCACAATCGTAGTCACCAAAGTTGATCGATGGCCCACAAAAACTCAAACATGATTGGTTTCCTAAATGTGGCTATAACTCAACCAAAAATGAAGGCTCAAGAAAGGCGATAGAAAATACACGTACAAAATGGACAATTATAGTGTAATCCACAAGCGTAGTCACCAAAGTTGATCACTGGCTAACAAAAAGTTAAACACGAGTGGTTTCCAAAATGCTACTATAAGTCAAGAAAAAATGAAGGTTCGCAATAGGCGATACAAAATACACATATAGAATGCAAAACTACAGTGTAATCCACAAGTGTAGTCACCAAATTTGATCAATGGCCCACGAAAACTCAAACTCAAGGGATTTCCTAAATGCGGCTATAACTCAACAAAAAATGAAGGTTCACGAGAAGTGATACAAAATAAGTGAATAGAATGCACAACTATAGTGTAATCCACAATCGTAGTCACCAAAGTTGATCCATGGCCCACGAAAACTTATATACGAACGGTTTCCTAAGTGCGGCTGTAATTCAACAAAAAATTAAGGTTTGCGAAAGGCGATAGAAAATACGCGTATAGAGTGCACAACTATAGTGTACTATACTATATTTTCTATCCCCTTTCGGGAAACTTCATTTTTCGTTGAGTTATAGCCACATTTAGCAAACCGCTTCTGGTTAAGTTTTTGTGGGTCATCGATCAACTTTTGTGACTTCAATTTGGATTACACTCTAGTTTTGTGTTTAGGAAAACTCTCAGTGTTTGAGTTTTCATGGACCATTGATCAATTTTGGTGACTACGATTGTGGATTACACTGTAGCTATGCATTCTATACGCGTATTTTTAATCACCTTTCGTGAACCTTCATTTTTCATTGAGTTATAGCTGGAGTTAGGAAACCGCTTGTGTTTGAGTTTTTGTGGGCCATCGATCAACTTTGGTGACTATGATTGTGGATTACACTATAGTTGTGCATTCTATACACGTATTTTCTATCACCTTTCATGAACCTTAATTTTTTGTTGAGATATAGTTGCACTTAGGAAACCGCTTGTGTTTGAGTTTTCGTGGGCCATCGATCAAATTTTGTGACTACACTTGTGGATTACACTATAGTTGTGCATTCTATATGCGTATTTTCTATTGCCTTTCGGGAACCTTCTTTTTTCATTGAGTGATAATGGCATTTAGGAAACTACTGAAGTTTAAGTTTTCATGGGTAATCAATCAACTTTGGTGACTACGATTGCGGATTGCACTGTAGTTGTTTTTTCTGTACACGTATTTTCTATCGCCTTTTGCAAACCTTCAATTTTTTTTGAGTTACAGCTGCATTTACGAAACCGCTTGATTTTGAGTTTTTGTGGGCCATCGATCTACTTTGGTGACTACGATTGTCGATTACATTATAGTTGTAAATTATATACACGTATTTTATTTCCCCTTTGTCGAAACTTCGATTGTCGTTGAGTTACAACCACATTTAGCAAACTGCTCGTGTTTCCATTTTTGTTGGACATTGATCAACGTTGTTGACTACGATTGTGGATTTCACATTAGTTGTCTATTATGTATTCATGTTTTCTATTGCCTTTCGTGAACCTTGATTTTTTGTTGAGTTATAGCCGCATTTAGGAAACTGCTAAAGTTTGAGTTTTCATGGGCCATCGATCAACTTTGGTGACTACAATTGTGGATTGCACTGTAGTTTTCCATTCTATACGCATATTTTCTATCATCTTAACCACTCATGTTTGAGTTTTCGTGGGGTATCGATCAACTTTGGTGACTACTCTTCTTGATTATACTGTAGTTGTGTATTCTATATGTGTATTTTCTATCGCCTTTCATGAACCTTCATTTTTCATTGAGTTATACCCGTGTTTAGGAGATCCATTGTGTTTGAGTTTTCGTGGGCCATCGATTAACTTTCGTGACTACGATTGTGGATTGCACTATTGTTGTCCATTCTATATGCTTATTCTCTAACACCTTTCGCGAACCTTCCTTTTTTGTTGAGTTATAGGTATGTTTAGGAAACCACTTGTGTGTTTAAGGTTTCATGGACCATCGATCAACTTTGGTGACTACTCTTGTGGATTACACTATACTTGTGCATTCTATATGCATATTTTCTATTGCCTTTCTCGAACCTTCATTTTTTGTTGAGTTATAGTCGTATTTAGGAAAACGTTTGTGTTTGAGTTTTCGTGGCCTATCGATCAATTTTGGTGACTATGATTGTTGATTACACTGTAGTTGTGCATCTATACGCTTATTTTCAATCGTCTTTCATGGACCTTCATTTTTCGTTGAGTTATAGCTGCACATAGGATGCTGGTGTTTGAGTTTTCATGGGCGATCGAACAACTTTGATGACTACGCTTGTGGATTACACTGATGTTGTGCATTCTATACATGTATTTTCTATTGCCATTCGTGAACCTTCATTTTTCGTTGATTTATAGTCACGCTAAAGGAAACCGATTGTGTCTGAGTTTTTGTGGGCCATTGATCAACTTTGGTGACTATGATTGTGGAATGCATTGTAGTTGTCCATTCTGTACGTGTATTTTTTATCGCCTTTTGCGAACCTTCATTTTTTGTTGAGTTACACCACATTTAGGAAATGACTCGTATTTGAGTTTTCGTGGGCCATCGATCAACTTTGGTGACTACGATTGTGGATTACACTATATCTGTGCGTTCTATACACGTATTTCTATCACCTTTCGTGAACCTTAATTTTTTCGTTCAGTTATAGCCGCATTTAGGAAACCGCTCGTGTTTGAGTTTTCATGGGCCGTCGATCAACTCTGATGAGTACAATTGTCATTTGCACTGCAGCTCCATTTTGTATGTATAATTTCTATCTCCTTTAATGAAACTTCTTTTTTGGTTGAGTAACAACCGCAGTTATGAAACCGCTCGAGATTGACTTTTCGTGGGCCATTGATCAACTTTTGTGACTATGCTTGTGTATTACACTATAGTTCTGCATTTTATACATGTATTTTTTTTCGACTTTCGTGAACCTTCATTTTTCTTTGAGTTATAGCCGCATTTAGGAAACTCCTAAAGTTTTAGTTTTCGTGGGTGATCAATCCACTTTGGTGACTATGATTGTGGATTGAACTTTACTTGTTCATTTTGTACATGTATTTTCTATTGCCTCTCATGAATCTTCATCATTTGTTGAGTTATAGTTGCATTTAAGAAACTGTTTGAGTTTGATTTTTCATGGGCGATTGATCAGTTTTGGTGACTACGCTTGTGGATTACATTGTAGTTGTGCATGCTATACATGTATTTTCTATTTCCTTTTGCGAATCTTCATTTTTCGTTTATTTATAGCCCCACTAAAGGAAACCGCTCGTGTTTGAGTTTCCATGGGCCATTGATCAACTTTGGTGACTATGATTGTTGATTGCACTATAGTTGTGCATTTTGTACACATATTTTTTATCGCCTTTCACAAACCGTCATTTGTTGTTGAGTTATAGCTATATTTAGCAGACCGCTCGAGTTTGAGTTTTCATGGGCCATCGATCAACTTTGGTGACTATGATTGTGGATTGCACTGTAGTTGTAAATTATATAAGTGTATTTTTTGTCCCCTTTCGTGAAACTTCATTTTTTGTTGAGCTATTACCGCATTTAGCAAATCGCTCGTGTTTGAGTTTTTTTGTGCCATCGATCAACTTTGATGACTACGATTGTGAGTTGCACTATGGTTGTCCATTTTGTATGCATATTGTCTATCGTCATTCACGAACCTTCATTTCTTGTTGAGTTACAACCACATTTGGGAGATCGCTCCAGTTTGAGTTTTCGTGGGCCATTGATCAACTTTTGTGACTACGTTTGTGGAGTACATTGTAGTTGTGTATTCTATAAGCGTATTTTCTATCGCCTTTCGCGAACCTTCATTTTTTTTTGTGTTATAGCCGCATTTAGAAAACCACTCATGTTTGAATTTTTCTGGACCATCGATCAACCTTGGTGACTACGATTGTGGTGCACTATAATTGTCCATTATGTACATGTATATTCTATTAGCTTTCGGGAACCTTCATTTTTGTTGATTTATATCCTCATTTAAGAAACCGCACGATTTTGAGTTGTTTTGGGCCATCAGTCATCTTTGGTGACTACGCTTGTGGATTACTCTGTTGTTGTGCATTCTATAGCATTTTCTATAGCCTTTCCAGAACCTTATTTTTTTACTGATTTATAGCCGCATTTAGGAATTCGCTCATGTTTGAGTTTTTGTGGGCCATCAATCAACTTCAGTGACTACAATTGTGGATTGTAGTGTAGTTGTGCACTTTGTACACATATTTTTAATCGCCTTTCATGAACCTTCATTTTTTTATGACTTATATCCACATGTAGGGAAACACTCGTGTTTGAGTTTTTGTGGGCCATCGATTAACTTTGGTGACTACGATTGTGGATTAAACTGTAGCTAGGAATTCTAGACACGTATTTACTATCGCCTTTCACAAAGCTTCATTTTTCAATGAGACATAGCCACACTAAGGAAACCGCTCATGTTTGAGTTTTCTTGGACCATCAATCAACTTTGGTGACTACAATTGTGGATTGTAATGTAGTTGTGCATTATGTACTCATATTTTTAATCACTTTTCAAGAAACTTCAATTTTTTTTGAGTTATAGCCGCATTTAGGAAACCGCTCATGTTTGAGTTATTCTGGGCCATCAATCAACTTTGCTGACTACACTTGTCGATTGTACTATAATTGTGCATTCTATATGCGTATTTTCTATCACCTTTCGCGAACCTTCATTTTTTGTTGAGTTATAGCCGCATTTAGGAAATCGCTAGCATTTGACTTCTCATGGGCCATCGATCAACTTTGGTGACTACTATTGGGGATTACATTATAGTTGTGCATTCTATACACGTATTTTCTATCACCTTTCATGAACCTTCATTTTTCGTTGAGTTGCATTTAGGAAAACGCTCTTGTTTGAGTTTTTGTGGGCCATCGATCAACTTTAGTGACTACGATGTTGGATTACACTGTAGTTGTGCATTCTATACGCGTATTTCCTATTTCTTTTTGCGGACCTTCATTTTATGTTGAGTTATAGCCACATTTAGGAAACCACTCATGTTTGAATTTTTTTGGGCCATCGATCAAGTTTGGTGACTACGATTGTAGATTATTCAGAATGTACAACTATAGTGCACTGCATAATTGTAGTCGCCAAAGTTGATCGATGGCTCGTGAAAACTCGAACACGAATAGTTTCCCAAATGCAGCTGTAACCCAAAAAAAAATGAAGGTTCACGAAAGGCAATAGAAAATACGCGTACAGAATGGACAACTACAGTGCAATCCAGAATCGTAGTCACCAAAGTTGATTGATGGCCCATGAAAAGTCAACCATGAGCAGTTTCCTAAATGTAGCTATAACTCAACGAAATATAAAGGTTCACGAAAGGTAATAGAAAATATGCGTACAGATTGGACAACTACAGTGCAATCCACAACCATAGTCACCAAAGTTAATCGATGGACCACGAAAACTTAAATACGCGCGGTTTACTAAATACTGGTATAACTCAACAAAGAATGAAGGTTTATGATAAGCAATTATAATTATGCATACAAAATGAAAAACTACAGTACCATCCACAATTTTAGTCACCAAAGTTGATCGATGGCCAACAAAAACTCAAACACAAGCAGTTTCCTAAATGCAGCTATAACTCAATGAAAAATGAAGTTTCACGAAATGTGATAGAAAATACGAGTAGAGAATGCAAAACTATAGTGTAATCCAAAATCATAGTCACTAATGTTGATCGATTGCCCACGAAAACTGAAATACAAGCGGTTTCCTATATACGGCTAGAAGTAAAAAAAAAATGAAGGTTTGTGAAAGGCGATAGAAAATACATGTAGAGATTGGACAACTACAGTGCAATCTAGAATCGTAGTCACCAAAATTGATCGATGGCCCACAAAAACTCAAATACAAGTGGTTTCCTAAATACAACTATAAGTCAACAAAAAATGAAGGTTTGTGAAACCTGATTAAAAATATGTGCATACAAAATGAACAACTACAATACAATCCACAATCATAGTCACCATAGTTGATCGATGGCCCATGAAAACTTGAACTTGAGCGGTTTTCAAAATGCGGCTATAACTAAACAAAAAATAAAAGTTCACGAAAAGTGTTTAAAACTATGCTAAATGTAGCTAAAACACTCGTATAGAATACAATACTATAGTGTGTAATCCACAAGTGTAGTCACCAAACTTGATTGATGGCCCACAAAAACTCAAACACAAACTATTTCCTATGTGCGGTTGTAACTCAATGAAAAATGAAGGTTCACAAACGACGATTGAAAACATGCATATAGAATGCACAACTATAGTATAATCCACAATCATAGTTAACAAAGTTTATAGATAACCACCAAAACTCAAACACGAGCATTTTGATAAATGCATCTATAACTCAACAAAAAAAGAAGGTTCATGAAAGATGATTAAAAATATGCGTACATAATACACAAATATAGTACAATCCACTATCGTAGTCACATAAGTTGTTAGATGGACCAGAAAAACTCAAACATGGCCAGTTTCCAAAATTCATCTATAACTCAACAAAAAATGAAGTTTCGCAAAAGCCGATAGAAAATACTTGATAGAATGTACAACTATAGTGTAATTAACAATCGTAGTCACCAAAGTTGATTGATGGCCCACAAAAACTCATACATGAGTTATTTCCTAAATGTGGTTTTGAAGGTTCGTGAAAGGCGATAGAAAATACACATATAGAATACACTATTTCATTGTAATCCACAATCATAGTCACCAAAGTTGATCGATGGCTCAAGAAAACTCAAGCACGAGCATTTTCCTAAATGTGGCTATAATTTAACAAAAAATGAAAGTTCTTGAAAGGTGATAGAAAATATATATAGAATGCACAACTCTAGTGTAATCGATAATTGTAGTCCCCAAAGTTGATCGATGGGCCACGAAAAACTCTAACAAAACTATTTTCCTAAATGCAGTTATAACTCAAATAAAAATTAAGGTTTGAGAAAGAAAATAGAAAATATGCCTTTAGAATGCACAACTACAGTATAATCCACAAGCGTAGTCACCAAAGTTGATCGATGGCCCACGAAACCTCAAACACAAGCGGTTTCCTAAGTGCAGCTATCTCAATGAAAAATGAAGGGTCACCAAAGGCGATAGAAAATACACATACAGAATGCATAATTATAGTGTAATGCACAATCGTAGTCACCAAAATTGAATGATGGCCCACAAAAACTCAAACAAGAGAGGTTTCCTAAATACGGCTATAACTCAACAAAAAATGAAGGTTCACGAAAGGAGATAGAAAATACGTGTACAAAATGGACAACTACAGTACAATCCACAATCATAGTCACCAAAGTTGATTGATGGCCCATGAAACACAAACACAAGCAGTTTCCTAAATGCGGCTATAGCTAAACAAAAAATGAAGGTTCACGAAAATGAAAACTTGAGTGGTTTCCTAAAGCGGTTATAACTCAACAAAAAATGAAGATGAGAGAAAGGTGATAGAAAATACATGTATAGAATGGACAACTACAGTACAATCCACAATCGTAGTCACCAAAGTTGATTGATGACCCACAAAACCTTTGAAATGAGTGGTTTCTTAAATGCAGCTATAACTCAACAAAAAGTGAAGGTTCATGAAAGGCGGTAGAAAATTAGTGTTTATTTTGCACAACTACAGTGCAATCCATAATTGTAGTCACCAAATTTGATCGATGGCCCACAAAAATTCAAACATGAGTAGTTTCCTAAGAGCGGCTATAACTCAACGAGAATTTGCGATTATTGAAAGGCGATACAAAATACGTGTTTAGAATGCATAACTGTAGTGTAATCCACAATCGTAGTCAATAAAGTTGATCGATGGCCCACAAAATTTGAAACATGAGTGTTTTCCTAAATGTGGTTATAACTCAACAAAAAATGAAGGGTTGTGAAAGGAGATTAAAAATATTTGTAGGAAGTGCACAACTATAGCACAATCCACAATCGTTGTCACCAAAGTTTATCGATGGCCCACAAAAACTCAAACATGAGCGATTCCCTAAATGCGGGTATAACTCAATAAAAAAATAAACATGAAAGGCAATAGAAAATAATGTACAGAATGCACAACTACGATGTAATGCACAATCGTTGTCACAAAAGTTGATCGATGGCCCATGAAAACTCAAACACGAGCGGTTTCATAAATGCGGCTATAATTGAACAAAAAATGAATGTTCGCGAAAGGTTATAGAAAATATGCATATAGAACGGACAGCTATATTCAAATCCACAATCATAGTCACCATAGTTGAACAATGGCCCGCGAAAACTCAAACACGAGCGGTTTCCTAAATTTGGCTATAACTCAAAAAAAAATGAAGGTTCACGAAAGGCAATAGAAAATTAGCTTATAATATGCACAACTACAGTGTAATCCACAAGCGTAGTCATCAAAGTTGATCAATGGCCCAAGAAAACTCAAACAGGAGCAAGTTCCTAAATGCGGCAATAACTGAACAAAAAACTGAAAGTTTACAAAAGGCAATAGAAAATACACATACACAATGGAAAACTACAGTGCAATCCACAATCGTAGTCACCAAAGTTGATCGATGGCCCACGAAAACTCAAACACGATGAGTTTCCTAAGTGCAGCTATAACTCAACAAAAAATTAGGGTTTGTGAAAGGCGATAGAAAATATGTGTATAGAATGCACAACTACAGTGTAATCCACAAATGTAGTCACCAAAGTTGGTCAATGGTCGACGAAAATGGAAATTCGAGCTAATGCCTAAATGCAGCTATAAAACAACAAAAAATGAAGGTTCGCAAAAGGCGATAAAAAATACACGTACAAAAAGAACAACTACAGTGCAATCCACAATCGTAGACACCAAAGTTTATCGATGGCCCATGAAAACTCAAACACGAGCAGTTTCCTAAGTGCAGCTATAACTAAAATAAAAATGAAGATTGGCGAAAGGCAATAGAAAATTAGTGTATAGAATGCACAACTGCAATGTAATCCAATAGCATAGTCGCCAAAGTTGATTGATAGCTCACGAAAAACTCAAACGCAAGCGTTTTCCTAAGTGCGGCTATAGCTTAGCAAAAATGAATGTTAGCGAAAGGCGATAGAAAATATGTGTATAGAATGCACAACTACAGTGTAATCCACAATCATAGTCACCAATGTTGATCGGTGGCACAATTAAAATCAAACATGATCAGTTTTCTAAGTGCAGCTATAACTCAACAAAAAATGAAGGTTTGTGAAAGGCAATAGAAAATATGCATATAGAATGCAAAACTACAGTGTAATCCACAAGCGTAGTCACCAAAGTTGATCGATGGCCCATAAAAACTCAAACACGATCAGTTTCCTGAGTGTAGCTATAACTCAACAAAAAATGAAGTTTTGTGAAAGGCAATAGAAAATATGCATATAAAATGCAAAACTACAATGTAATCCACAAGCGTAGTCACCAAAGTATATCGATGGCCCACGAAAATGCAAATTCGAGCGGTTTCCTAAATGCAGTTATACAACAACAAAAAACATAGGTTTGTGAAAGGCGATAGAAAATACGCATACAAAAAGAAAAACTACAGTGAAATCCACAATTGTAGACACCAAATTTTATTGATGGCTGACAAAAACTCAAACACGAGCGTTTTCCTAAGTATGGCTATAACTAAATAGAAAATGAAGGTTCATGAAAGGCAATAGAAAATTAGCATATAGAATGCATAACTACATTGTAATCCACAAGCGTTGTCACTAAAGTTGATTGATGCACCAAAGAAATTGAAACATGCGCGGTTTCCTAAATGCGTCGATAACTCAGCAAAAAATGAAGGTTCGCGAAAGGCAATAGAAAATACACATATAGAATGCATAACTATAGGGTAATCCACAAGCGTAGTCACCAAACTTGATTGATGGCCCACGAAAACTCAAACGTGAGCAGTTTCCTAAATGCAGCTATAACTAGACGAAAAATGAAGTTTCAAAAAAGGCGAAAGAAAATATGCATACAAATTGGGAAACAATAGCGCAATCCGCAATAATAGTCACTAAAGTTGATTGATGGCATACGAAAACTCAAACACGACTGGTTTCGTGAATATGGCTACATAATACTTAACAAAAAATGAAGATTTGTGAAAGGCAAGGAAAAATATGTGTACAGAATGTTGAACAAGAGTAAATCCACAATCATAGTCACCAAAATTAATCGGTGGCTCACCAAAAACTTAAACATGAGTGGTTTCCTAAATGCGGCTATAACTCAACAAAAAATGGATGTTCACGAAAGGCTATTTAAAATTACCATTCATAATGCACAACTACAGTACAATCCACAATCGTAGTCACCAAAGTTGATCGATGGCCCACAAATACATTGATCGATGGACGTTCGCAGAAGGAAACATAAAATACGTGTATAGAATGCAGAACTATAGTGTAATCCACAATCGTATTCACCAAAGTTGATCGATGGCACACGAAAACTCAAACACGAGCGGTTTCCTAAATGCGGCTATAACTTAACAAAAAAAAAAGGTTCATGAAAGGTGATAGAAAGTATGCGTATAGAATGCACAACGACAGTGTAATCCACAATCGTAGTCACCAAACTTGATCGATGGCCCATGAAAACTGGAACACGAGCGATTTCCTAAATGCAGCTATAAGTGAACAAAAAATGAAGGTTCGTGAAATGCGAATAGAAATATCCGTACAGAATGCACAACTACAGTGCAATCTACAATCGTAGTCACCAAAATTGATCGATGGCCCATGAGAACTCAAACATGATCTATTTCCTAAATGCTGCAATAAGTCAACAAAAAATGAAGTTTTACAAAAGGCGATAGAAAATACGAGTACAAAATGGACAAGTACAATGCAATCCACAGTCGTAGTCACCAAAGTTGATTGATGGCCCATGAGAACTCAAACACGAGCGGTTTCCTAAGTGCGGCTATAACTCAACGAAAAATGAAGGTTCGCGAGAGGCAATAGAAAATATGCGTAAAGAATGCACAACAACAGTGTAATCCACAATCGTAGTGACCAAAGTTTGATCTATGGCCCACGAAAAACTCAAACACGAGCGTTTACCTCAATGCGGCTATAACTCAAAAGAAATTTAAGGTTCACGAAAGGAAATAGAAAATAAGCATATAGAGTGCACAACAACAGTGTAATCCTCAAACGTCATCACCAAAGCTAATCGATGGCCCACAAAAACTAAAAATCGAACAGTTTTCTAAATGCGGGTATATATAAACAAAAAATGAAGGATTGCGAAAGGCAATAGAAAAAAAATGTACATAATGGACAAGTACAATTCAATCCACAATCATAGTCACCAAAGTTGATCGATGGACCAAGAAAACTAAAACATGCGAGGTTTCCTAAGTGCTACTATAACTTAACAAAAAATGAAGGTTCGTGAAAGGCTATAGAAAATACACGTATGGAATGCATAACTACAATG
Source organism: Sequoia sempervirens (assembly GCA_007258455.2). Lineage (NCBI taxonomy): Eukaryota > Viridiplantae > Streptophyta > Pinopsida > Cupressales > Cupressaceae > Sequoia > Sequoia sempervirens. The sequence continues at coordinate 18,799,954 of VDFB02000001.1, forward strand.
TAATCCATAATCGTATTCGCCAAAGTTCATCGATGGCCCATGAAAAACTCAAACTCGAGTAGTTTTCTAAATGCGGCTATAACTCAACAAAAAATTAAGGGTCATGAAAGGCAATAGAAAATATGAGTACAAAATGCACAACTACAGTCCAATCCACAATCGCAGTCTCCAAAGTTGATTGATAGCCCACGAAAATTCAAACACGAGTAGTTTCCCGAATGCGGTTATAACTCAACATTAAATGAAGGTTCATAGAAGGATATAAAAAATACGCATACAAAATGGACAACTACAATGCAATCCACAATCATAGTTGACAAAGTTGATTAATGGCCCATGAAAACTCAAACACGAGTGCTTTCCTAAGTACGACTATAACTCAACAAAAAATAAACGATCATGAAAGGCGATACAAAATACGCATGTAGAATGCACTACTACAATTTAATACACAATTGTAGTCACCAAAGCTAATCGATGGCCGACAAAAACTTAAACACGAGGAATTTCCTAAATGCAGCTATAAGTCAAGAAAAAATGAAGGTTTGCGAAAGGCGATAGAAAATACACATATAGAATGCAGAACTACTGTGTAATCCAAAACCGTACTCACGAAAGTTGATCGATGGCCCATGAAAACTGAAACTCCAGCGGTTTCCTAAATGCGGCTATAACTCAACAAAAACTGTAGGTTCGCGAAAGGCGATAGAAAATAAACATACATAATGGAGAACTACAGTGCAATCCACAATCTTTGTCACCAAAGTTTGATCGATGGCCCATGGAAACTCAAACATGAGTGGTTTCCTAGGTACAGCTATAACTCAACAAAAAATGGAGGTTCACAAAAGGAGATAGAATATAAACGTAGAGAATGGACAAGTATAGTGCAATCCACAATCGTAGTCACCAAAGTTAATCGATGGCCCACAAAAACTCAAATACGAGTGGTTTCCTAAGTGTGGCTATAACTAAAAGAAAAATGAAGGTTCATGAAAGGCTATAGAAAATACACGTATAGAATTTACAATCGTAGTTACCAAAGTTGATCGATTGCCAATCAAAACTCAAACACGATTGTTTTCCTAAATGCGGCTATAACTCAAAAAAAATGAAGTGTCATGAAAGGCAATTAAACTTATGTGTACAAAATGTACAACTACAGTACAATCCACAATCGTAGTCACCAAAGTTGGTTGATGGCCCACAAAAACTCAAACATAAGTGGTTTTCCTAAATGTGTATATAAGTCAAAAAAAATGAAGGTTCACAATCGTGTCACCAAAGTTGATTGATGGCCCAAAAAAACTCAAAAAAGAGTGGTTTCCTAGGTGCAGCTATAACTCAACAAAAAATGAAGGTTCACGAAAGGCGATAGAAAATAAATGTAGAGAATGGACAACTAGAGTGCAATCCACAATCGTAGTCACCAAAGTTTATTGATGGCTCAGAAAAACTCAAACATGAGTGGTTTCCTAAATGCGGCTATAACTCACCAAACAATGAAGGTTCACGAAAGGCACCAAAAAATATTCATATAAAATGCACAACTGAGGCATCGTCATCAAAGTTGATTAATGGTCGACGTAAAATAAAACTCAAGTGATTTCCTAAATGCGCCTATAACTCAACAAAAAAAGAGGGTTCGCGAAAGGCAATAGAAAATATGCGTATGGAATGGACGACTACAGTGCAATCCATAATCGTAGTTACCAAACTTGATCAATGGCCCATGAAAACTAAAACATGAGTGGTTTCCTAAGTGCGGCTATAACTCAATAAACTTTGGTGAGTACGATAGTGGATTGTACTTTAGTTTTGTATTTTGTATGCATATTTTGAATTGCCTTTCATGAAACTTTGGTGACTATGATTGTGCATTGTGCTATAGTTGTCCATTATGTATGTGTATTATTTATCACCTTTTGCGAACATTCATTTTTTATGACTGTAGGTTTTCATTTTATATGGGTATTTTCTATCGCCTTTCGTGAGACTTCAATTTTCATTCAGTTATAGCTGCATTTAGGAAACCGCTCGTGTTTGAGTTTTCGTGGGCCATCGATCAACTTTGGTGACTACGATTGTCAATTTCACCATAGTTGTGCATTATGAACACTAATTTTCTATTCATGTATATTTTATCACCTTTCGTGAACATTCATTTTTTGTTGCGTTATAACTGTATTTCAGAAACCGCTCATGTTTGAGTTTTTGGTAGGCCATCAATCAACTTTGGTGACTACAATTGTGGATTGTACTATAGTTGTGCATTCTATACACTTATTTTTAATCGACTTTCATAAACTTTCATTTTTTGTTGATTTATAGCCACATTTAGGAAAAAGTTTAAGTTTGAGTTTCCGTGGGCCATCGATCAACTTTGGTGACTATGATTATTGATTACACTGTAGTTGTGCATTCTCTACACGTATTTTCCATCGCCTTTTGGAAACTTTCATTTTTCGTTCAGTTATAGCTGCACTTAGGAAAACTACTCGTGTTTGAGTTTTCGTGGGCCATCAATCAACTTTGGTGTCTACGATTGTGAATTGCACTATAGTTGTCCATTCTATACGTGTATTTTATATCGCCTTTCACGAACCTTCATTTTTCGTTGAATTATAGGCGCATTTAGGAAACTAGTCATGTTTGAGTTTTCATTGGCCATCAATCAACTTTGGTGACTACGATTGTGGATTGCACTGTAGTTGTCCATTATGTCAGCGTATTTTCTATAGCCTCTCGCGAAACTTCATCTTTTGTTGAGGTATATCCACATTTCGGAAACTCCTCATGTTTGAGTTTTTGTGGGCCATTGATGAATTTTGGTGACTAGGCTTGTGGATTACACTATAGTTGTGCATTCTATACACATATTTTCTGTTTCCTTTAGCAAACCTTCATTTTTTGTTTAGTTTCACGCATTTAGGAAACCGCTCATGTTTGTGTTTTTGTGTGCCATCGATCAAATTTTGTGACTACGATTGTGGATTGTATTGTAGTTGTTTATTTTGTATGCATATTTTTAATCGTCTTTGACGAACCTTCATTTTTAGTTGAGCTATAGCCGCATTTTAGAAATCACTCATGTTTGAGTTTTCCTGGACCATCAATCAACTTTGGTGACTACGATTGTGGATTACAATGTAGTTTTGCATACTATACGCCTATTTTCTATCGCCTTTAACGAACCTTCATTTTTAGTTGAGTTATGGTGGTATTTAGGAAACTGCTCGTATTTGAGTATTCATGGGCCATCGATCAACTTTGGTGACTACGATTCTGGATGGCACTATGGTTGTCCATTCTTTACGCGTATTTTCTATTTCCTTTGTCACGTGAACCTTCATTTTTTATTGAGTTATAGCCGCATTTAGCAAACCGGTCGTGTTTGAGTTTTTGTGGGCCATCAATCAACTTTGGTAACTACAATATTGGATTGCACTATAGGTTTGTATTTTGTATGCATACTTTCTAACTCCTTTGATGAACTTTCATTTTTTGTTGAGTTATATCCAAATTTAGGAAACCGCTCATGTTTGAGTTTTTGTGGGCCATCGATTCCCTTTAGTGAATATGCTTGTGGATATCACTGTAGTTGTGCATTCTATACTCTTATTTTCTATTGCCTTCACGAACCTTCATTTTTTGTTGAGTTATAACTTCATTTAGGAATCAGCTCATGTTTGAGTTTTTATGCGCCATCGATCAACTTTGGTCACTACGATTGTGGATTTCATTGTATTTTTCCATTCTCTATGCGTATTTTCTATCACCTTTCACGAACCTTCCTTTTTTGTTGAGTTATAACATTTAGGAAACTAGTCGACTTTGCATTTTCGGTGGCCATCGATCATCTTTGGTGACTACAATTGTGGATTGCACTATAGTTTTGCATTTTGTACCATCGATAAACTTTGGTGAATACGATTGGGGATAGCCTATTGCCTTTCACTAACCTTCATGTTTTTTAGAATTATAGCCGCATTTAAGAAGATGCTCGTGTTTGAGTTTTCGTGGGCCATTGATCAACTTCGGTGACTTTGATTGTGGATTGCACTATAGTTTTGCATTTTGTATGTGTATTTTTTATCGCCTTTCATGAACCTTCTTTTTTCATTGAGTTATAGCTGCATTTAGGAAATTGCTCATGTTAGAGTTTTCATGGGCCATCAATCATGTTTGGTGACTACGAGTGTGGATTGCACAATAGGTGTCTATTCTCTACCTGTATTGTGTATCGCCTTTCCCGAACCTTTATTTTTTGTTGAGTTATAGCCACATTTAGGAAACCATTCAACTTTGCACTTTCGTGGGCTATAGATCAACGTTGGTGACTACGATTGTGCAGTACACTATAGCTGTGCATTCTATATGCGTATTTTCTGTCGCCTTTCGCGAACCTGCACTTTTTTTTGAGTTATAGCCTTATTTAAGAAACCGCTCGTGGTTGAGTTTTTGTGGGCCATTGATCAACTTTGGTTACTACACTTGTTTATTAGACTGTAGTTGTCCATTTTATACGCATATTTTTATTGCCTTTTGTGAATCTTCAATGTTTGTGTTATAGCCGCGTTTAGGAAATCGCTTGTGTTTAAGGTTTCATGGGCCATCGATCAACTTTAGTGACTACACTTGTGGATTACACTGTAGTTGTGCATTTTATACACGTATTTTCTATCCCCTATCATAAACCTTCATTTTTCCTTGAGTTATTGCCACATTTAGGAAACTGATCGTGTTTGATTTTTCGTGGGCCATTGCTCAACTTTGGTGACTACGCTTGTGGATTACATTGTAATTGTGCATTCTATATGCGCATTTTCTATCTCCTTTCATGAACCTTCATTTTTTGTTGAGTTATAGGCGCATTTAGGAAACTGCTCGAGTTTTAGTTTTCGTAGGCCATTAATCAACTTTAGTGACTATGATTGTGGATTGTACTTTAGTTCTGCATTCTATACAAATATTTTTAATCACCTTTTCTGAACCTTATTTTTTGTTGAGTTATAGCCGCATTTAGGAAAACACACGAAGTTGAGTTTTCGTGGTCCATCAATCAACTTTGGTGACTACGCTTGTGGATTACTCTATAGTTGTAAATGTTCTATCCTCCTATTTTCTATCACGTTTCACCAACCTTCATATTTTGTTGACTTATAGCCGCATTTAGGAAACCGTTCATGTTTGAGTCTTTGTGGGGCATTGATCAACTTTGGTGACTATGTTTGCGGATTGTACTATAGTTGCGCAGTTTGTATGCATATTTTTAATCCCCCTTTCACGAACGTTCATTTTTTTTTGAGTTATAGCCGCATTTAGCAAAACGCCCATGTTTGTGTTTTTGTGGGCCATCGATCAACTTCGGTAGCTACAATTGTGGATTATACTGTAGTTGTGCACTATATACACACATTTTCTATCTCGTTTCGCAAACCTTTGTTTTTCATTGACTTATTCCTGAGTTTAGGAAACCGCTCGTGTTTTAGTTTTCGTGGGCCATCGATCAACTTTGTTGACTATGATTGTGGATTGCACTATAGTTTTCCATATTGTACGTGTATTTTCTATCACTTTTCATGAACCTTTATTTTTTATTGAGTTATCGACACATTTAGGAAACTGCTCGAGTTTGAGTTTTTGTGGGCCATCAATCAACTTTGGTGACTACGTTTTTTGATTACACTATAGTTGCGCATTCTATACGTGTATTTTCTATCACCTTTCGTGAACCTTCATTTTTTGTTGAGTTATAGCCGCATTTAAGAAACTGCTCGAGTTTGACTTTTAGTGGGCCATTGATCAACTTTGGTGACAATGCTTTTGGATTACACTGTAGTTGTGCATTATATATGCTTATTTTCTATCACCTTTTGCAAATGTTCATTCTATACACGTATTTTCCGTTGACTCTCGTGAACATTGATTTTCTCTTGATTTATAGCCGCATTTAGGAAACTGCTAAAGTTTTAGTTTTTGTGGGTGATCAATGAACTTTGGTGACTACAATTGTGGATTGTACTGTAGTTGTGCATTATGTACACATTTTTAATTTCCTTTCACGAACCTTTATTTTTTGTTTAGTTATTTCTGTATGTAGGAAAATGCTTGTGTTTGAGTTTTGGTGGGCATCGATCAACTTTGGTGACTACAATTGCATATTACATTGTAGTTGTGCATTCTATATGTGTATTTTCTATCAACCTTTGTGAACCTTCATTTTTCAATGAGTTATAGCCCTACTTAGGAAGCCGCTTGTGTTTGAGTTTTATTGGCCCATTGATCAACTTTGGTGACTACGATATGGGATTTCACTATATTTGTGCATTCTATACGTGTATTTTATGTCGCCTTTCGTGAAACTTCATTTGTTTTAATTTATAGCCGCACTTAGGAAACTACTCGTATTTTGTGACTACGATTGTGGAACTTATTGTAGTTGTGCATTTTGTACACATATTTTTAATCAAATTTCATTAACCTTCATGTTTTGTTTAGTTATAGCCTCATTTAGGACAACGATCGTGTTTGAATTTTTGTGGGCTATTGATCAACATTTTTTACTACGATTGTCGATTACACTCTAGTTGTGTATTGTATACGCTTATTTCTATCACCTTTCCCAAACCTTCATTTTTGGTTGAGTTATAGCCGCACTTAGGAAACCGCTCTTGTTTGAGTTTTCATCATCCATCGTTCAACTTTGGTGACTACGATTGTGGATTGCACTGTAGTTGTGCATTCTATACGCATATTTTATATATGCTTTCATGAACCTTCATTTTTTGTTGAGATATAGCTGCACTTAGGAAACGGTTTGTATTTGACATTTCGTGGGCCATAGATCAACTTTGGTGACTATGATTATGGATTAGACTGTAGTTGTACTATAGTTGTGCATTTTGTATGCATATGTTTAATCGCCTTTTAGCAACCTTTATTTTTCGTTTACTTATAGCCGCATTTGGGAAAATGCTCGTGTTTGAGATTTCGTGGGCCATCGATAAAATTTGGTGACTACGCCTCTGGATTACACTTTAGTTGTGCTTTCTATATGCATATTTTCTATTACTTTTCTCAATCCTTCATTTTTTGTTGAGTTATAGCTGCACTTAGGAAACCGCTCATGTTTGAGTTTTCGTGGGCCATCAATCAACTTTGGTGACTATGATTGTGGATTGCACTGTAGTTGTCCATTATGTATGTGTATTTTTTATCACCTTTCGCGAACATTCATTTTTTGTTAAGTTATAGCCACATTTAGGAAACCACTCGAGTTTGAGTTTTCGTGGGCCATTGATCAAGTTTGGTGACAACGCTTGTGGATTAGACTGTAGTTTTGCATTTTATATGCGTATTTTCTCTCGCCTTTTGTAGACTTCAGTTTTCGTTTAGTTATAACCTCATTTAGGAAAACACTTGTGTTTGAGTTTTTGTGGGCCATAGATCAACTCTTGTGACTACGCTTGTGGATTACACTGTTGTTTTGTGTTAAATATGTGTATTTTCTATCCCCTTTCATGAACCTTCATTTTTTGTTAAGTTGTAGCCACACTTAAGACACCGCTCGTGTTTGAGTTTTCGTATGCTATCGATAAACTTTGGTGACTACGATTGTAGATTGCACTATAGTTGTCAGTTGTGTACGCATATTTTCTATCGCCTTTAACAAACCTTAAGTTTTCCTTGAGTTATAGCCGCATTTAGGAAATTGCTCGTCTTTGAGTTTTCATGGACCGTCGATCAACTTTGGTAACTACGATTGTGGATTGTACTTTAGTTGTCAATTTTTTACACGTATTTTCCATAACCTTTAGAACACCTTCATTTTTTGTTGAGTTATAGCCGCATTTAGGAAACTGCTCATGTTTGAGGTTTTTTGGGCCATCCATTAACTTTTGTGACTATGACTATAGATTACACTGTAGTTGTGCATTCTATACACATATTTTCTTTTGGCTTACGTGAACCTTCATTTTTTGGTGAGTTATAGCGTCATTTAGGAAACTGCTCGTGTTTAAGTTTTTGTGGGCCATCAATTAACTTTAGCTACTACGATTGTGGATTGAACTATAGTTGGGCATTATGTTTGCATATTTTTAATCACCATTCAAGAACCTTAAGTTTTTTGTTGAGTTATATCCACATTTAGGAAAACGCTCATGTTTGAGTTATCGTGGGGAATGGATCAACTTTGGTGAGTACAATTTTGGATTGCACTGAATTTGTCCATTTTGTATGCTTATTTTCTATCGCCTTTCGTGAACCTTCATTTTTTTTGAGTTATAGCCACATTTAGGAAACCGCTCGAGTTTTAGTTTTCGAGGGGCATCAATCAACATTGGTGACTACGATTGTGGATTGTGCTTTAGTTGTGCATTCTGTACGCATATTTTAAATCACTTTTCACAAACTTTCAATTTTTTCTTGACTTATAGCTATATTTAGGAAACAATTCATATTTGAGTTTTCGTGGGCCATCGATCAACTTTGGCGACTACAATTGTGCATTAGACTATAGTTGTCCATTCTGTATGTGTAATTTCTATTGTATTTCATGAACCTTCATTTTTTGTTAGTTATAATTTGGATAAACACTTGTGCTTGAGGTTTAGTGGGCCATCAATGAATTTTGGTGAGTACGATTGTGGATTACAGTTTAGTTGTGCATTCTATACACGTATCTTCTATCGCCTTTTTCAAACCTTCATTTTCCATTGAGTTATAGCTGTAATTAGGAAATTGCTTGTGTTTGAGTTTTCATGGGATATCGATCAACTTTGGTGACTACGATTGTTGATTGCATTGTAGTTGTTCATTTTGTATGCGTATTTTCTATCACCTTTTCATCCACAGTGTAATCCGCAAGCGTTGTCATGAAAATTAATCGATCACCCATGAAAACTTAAACTCGAGCAGTTTCCTAAATGCGGCTATAACTCAACAAAACATGAAGTTTCCTGAAAGACAATAAAAAATATGCATATAGAAAGCACAACTACAGTGTAATCCACAAGTGTAGTCACCAAAGTTGATTGATGGCCCACAAAAATTCAAACGTGGCCGGTTTCATAAATGCGGCTATAAGTCAACAAAAAATGAATGTTTGCGAAAGGTGATAGAAAATATGTGTACAAAATGTACAACTACAGTGCAATCCAAAAATCGTAGTCACCAAAGTTGATCGATGCCCCACGAAATTTGAAACACTAGCGGTTTGCTAAATGCGGTTATAACTCAACTAAAAAATGAAGGTTCACAAAATGTGATAGAAAATATGCGTACAAATTGGACAACTATAGTGCAATCCATAATCGTAGTCACCAAAGTTGATCGATGGCCCACGAAAACAAAAATATGAGCTCTTTCCTAAATACGGCTATGAATAAAGAAAAAATGAAGGCTTGTGAAAAGCGATTAGAAATATGCATACATAATGCACAAAATCCACAATTGTAGTTACCAAAGTTGATTGATGGCCCATGAAGTTTTCGTGGGCCATCAATCAACTTTGGTGACTACGATTGTCTATTGCATTGTAGTTGTCGATTCTGTGCACATATGTTCTATCGACTAATTTGGTGACTACACTTGTGGATTACACTTTAGTCGAATATTTTCTATTGCCTTTCGTGAACCTTAATTTTTATTTGAGTTATAGTCGCATTTAGGAAACCGCTCATGTTTGAGTTTTTGTGGGCCATCAATCAACTTTGGTGACTACGATTGTGGATTGTACTATTGTTGTGTAGTTTGTATGCATATTTTTAATCACCTTTCATGAACCTTCAGTTTCTATTGAGTCATAGCTGCATTTAGAAAAACGCTCATGTTTGAGTTTTTGTGGGCCATCGAACAACTTTGGTGACTATGATTGTGGATTAGACTATAGTTGTGCATTCTATACGCCTATTTTCTGTCGCCTTTCACAAACCTTCATTTTTTCTTGAGTTCTAGCCTCATTTAGGAGACCACTCGTGTTTGATTTTTTGTGGACCATCGATTAACTTTGGTGACTACGATTGTGGATTGCACATGTTGTTGCCGCATTTAGGAAACCGCTCATGTTTGAATTTTTTTGGGCCATCGATCAACTTTGGTGACTACTATTGTGGATTGTACTATAGTTGTGCATTTTGTATTCATATTTTTAATCACCTTTCACGAACCTTCATTTTCTATTGAGTCATAGCCGCATTTAGAAAAATGCTCGTGTTTGAGTTTTCGTGGGAATCGATCATCTTTGGTGACTACGATTGTGGATTGCACTATAGTTGTCCAATCTATATGCTTATTTTCTATCACCTTTCACGAAACTTCATTTTTTGTTGAGTTATAGCCGCATTTAGGAAAACGCTCTTTTTTGAGTTTTCATGCACCATCGATTAACTCTGGTGACTACGAATGTGGATAGCACTGTTGTTGTCCATTCTGTACAGTTATTTTCTATCACCTTTCTAGAACCTTCATGTTTTGTTGAGTTATAGCTGTGTTACCAATTTTTCGCTACAGCTCAGTTGGTGGAGCTGGATTAAACATTGTTATATCTTAAAGTGGAATTACAGTTATTTTTGCATTATAGTTAAGTGTTGTTTGCACTTTGATTCATTATTTGTCAAGTGACAGTTGTGCATTGAAATGAGGAAACAAAATTTCAGAAATTGCGATTCAGTGTTCCAGAATTAAATGAAGTACATAATTGAGCATATAAGCAACAAAGCATTTTAAACACTTTCATTCATGTCATAAAGTGATAAATATTTACAACGCTTCATTTGATTGCGAGAATCTAAATGATAATACAACATTTCATTGAGATGCATTTTCTTTTCAAAGTGAAAAGCATGAGATTGAAATGAAATATCCACACAAGCCATGGATGGGACTATCATAGTGCATCACTAGTATCACACTACATTATAGAAGATGCATTAAAGGAAGAAATCACATAAGTAACAACATAATCATCATTGCCTGATGGATCGATGGTCGACGCTGAAGTGGTGCACCTTTTGTTTTCTCCAAGCTCTGTTGACCTGTAGAAAGCAAGAGAGGGATGCCAGAGGCTCCGATTATGAAGATACCTATATGAACCATCAACAATAATGTAGTCTACTACTAATCATACACCAAAACAATCAAGTGAAGTGCATAAAGATAGGCTGAAAAAGAGACATCAACATCACGATCATATATTGTTTTTATGCTAACATCGTTTGTTTCTTTGTGCAGGTAGAGGGAAAATCACGAAGCTGATTATTTTTTGAAGACCAAGCATGTGGAGGAAAACAGGCTCCCACAAGGGTAGGGCTCGACATGCTGCCCTTATTCATTATAAGTGGGCCGTGATAGTAATTGCATCATCATATTCATCAAGAAAAGAAATGATATACAACTGAAAGAGTAAAGCAGAGTTATCTATCAAGCCATTAAACCAACTGTGCATTCATAACAATCATGTAAATGCTTTCTCAAAGCTACAGGTGAACAGTGAGTTTAATCCACTCAATCATTTAACTGAGTACATTCGTCTCAAGCATTGCTGTATGGTTTAGGTTCGTTCGCCACAGTAATTTTTATTCATCATGTTCATAATATCATGCAAAGATCAACAATGTTCTTTCTCTCAATCAAGAATAGTGAATAGGCATACATAATGCCTTAACAAAGAGAATTGTTCCAATTTTTCATCTCAGAAGAGAGCAGATTCACAGAACAATTTATTAAATAGAGCATAAAAATGCATGAATAGTGCCAAGTTGAAGCCCAAGAATTTGAAGGGGTTGGCAATACATTCAAGTGATCAACAAAACAGTCAGTACCAGTTTGGTTGAGAATGCAAATGTAGCATTAAGAATTACAATGTGAAGAGATTGCTTCCAGAGTGAACATAAAATGACAAAGCATAGGAGGAAGTGCTTCTCAAAGTGTTAACTAGCTGAAACAATCAAGTAAAATGCAGTCCATTGTGCTATAGTGTTTAATTAAAATATTTGCATAGATTCAAAATAGAATCAAGATGCCAACCATTCTGATGTTCTTCAAGGAGATGTCATTTCCATAAGGAGATAACATCAAAGTGACCTATAAGGAGTATGGATAGCATTGTTTTATTGTGGTCACTAAACAATGAAATCATAATTGTTCATATTCTAAGATGTGAAATGTGAGGACAAAGATAAGAGTTTGTTGTAGATAAATAGATGAATTTTCATCGAATACAGTGTTCAAGTGGGTTAGACACAATCTTTTGGCTGATGGTGGAGTGAAGTAGTCCAAGAGTTCACTGCTATAAGGTTTTGTTTCTTCATTTATCATGTGTTTCAAATGGTGGTACAACAAGTAGAGTCATTTTCAAAATGAACAGTATGTATGCTTTGAACATGATATGGGTGAAGGTTTAAGGTGCATCCATGAAGGGCGTAACTGTGAGAGACTAAGGAAACAAATAGTGTACAAAGTTAAGAAATTGCGGAGTTTTTGAATGTAACAGAATGCCATGAAAGGAATTTCAAGACAAATGCAGTCTTCTTCCAGAATACTGAGTAACCATGATTGTTTTTTGTATTAGTACAGAATAGGTGAATTCCTTTTCATTTTTAGGTGAACCCACCTGGGAGTTCATATTTTGAGTTATAAAATGTCCTATTTTAGAGCAGTCATCTTGGGGTTTTGAATTCAAAAGGAAGACAGTTCAATTTCATATACCCGAATGAGGGCTTTCAACAATGATACAAAAGAAATGCATTTTTTCCACAACCATCAAATACCTATATGGTGGACTTGAAAAGATATAGGAAATGAAGAAATAATTGGTGGGTCAAGCCCAGTTTTTATGAAAATGACAAGAAATACAGATTTTTTGTTTATTCTTCATACATCCGCATTGGGGTTTTTATTTAATTTACAGAATCTACAACTTTCAGTGACAATCGTGAGAGGGTCTTCAAAGAAAACAATAGAATAACAAGAGTAGGTAGGATCTCTTCAAAACAGCGAATGCCCACATTACCTTCTTTTCTCAGAAGCACATTTTGCTCATTTTTACAAATACCCATGTGAGGGTTTTAACCAGATGACAAGGTAAATGCATTTTCATTAAAATGACGAATGCCCATGTCCAGATTTTGCAACTGAAAGTGGAAAGTAAGTAAAAATTCAATGCGGGTCAAACTCAAAATGCTCAGATAGCTCTTAACAGGAACTTCATGACCACGTCCTGTTGGCCCATCTAGGGTCGAGTTCAAACTCATTGGCCGACTGAATATATCAATAAGAAAACACATAAATACAAAGATTCAATGAATTGCAATTATGGGTCAGACCCAGAAGTGTCTCCATACACTAAAATCAAATGCACATGGTGCGGCTTGAATATGGCTACGAGTTTATAGATAAAAGAAAGGCTTTCTTAAAGCTTTCTGTAGAAAGAAATGAATGACTGAAATGGAAGTTACTAGTTCATGCCTGTAGAAGAACGCATATAGCTGCGGCTAGAGCTCTATTAAAGTTTCAAAACCCCAAGCGAAATGCCAAGGCGAGCTTATGTATAGCGAATACAAGGAAACCCAGATAGCAAGATAAGCATAGGAAGTAAAAAGAATCAGAGACCAAGTATGTACAGGCCACGACCTTAATGGCCGTTCTTGCTTTTCAAATGAAGTGGAAAAGCCTCAATATGTCAGAAATCGAGCTTACCCAGTGAAGAATTCGACCATTTGAAGACAAGAGTCGATATTCTCAAGCATGTGAGCTACAGACTGAGCTTGCTCATGGTGGCGCCATCCTTTCAGGTAGAGCCCAATGTCTTCAAAATGATGATTGTAAAAATGAAATCATTTTTTAGGGTTTGACTTGTTTTGTCCCTTGCCCTAATTCGAATTAGGTCAAACATTATGATTATCTTGAATATTCACATTTGACAATAGCATGTGGAGAAATTCGAATTTAGGGTTGTTTTGCATTGTGAATTAAAAATCTGAAGCTTAATACCTTGAGGGGACAAATTTCATATGCCTAGGACGACTGTGTTTAAAGTCCTTAGGGCTTGAGATTTTATATTGTCACTCACACTTGTACCTTAGTGAAAATTGAAGATTTGAGAATCCTAGTTTTATTGATTTTGTGAGAAATCAATAAGAATTGCAAGGTAATCTCACTCATAAATTAGGGTTTTTTTAATTTTCAAATTGATTTTCAAATTGATTTTACAGAAATCTATTGAAGATATCGATAAGATCGAGTAATATGCCTTGATATTTTTATGATTTTTAAAGAAAAATCAAGCATTGTATTGGTGGAATAAGGATGTATTTCTTTTTTGCAAAAGATTTAGCAATCTTTAATTGCAAAAATAAAACAAATTGTAAAATCTGCAATCATGTAAAGCAGAAGCATAAAGCAATACTTATAAATTGTTTTATGATTTCATGCTATTTTTAGCAGATTGGTATTGTCTTTTTTCTCTTCATGGGATTTGAGTTTCATCTTGGAGAGATAAGGTGTTTTTCTGGCTTTTAAAGCAGATTTAGCCTATTTTTAGAGGCTTTTCAGTATGATCATGGAAGCAGTATGGTTTTTCTTCTTTTTTTCAGTTTTTTGAGACAGTTTGAAGCTTTTTTCCTTGAGCTTCTTTGTGAGCTCAGATTAGGGTTTCTTGAGAGTTATATTTTGAAGAGGCTTAGTTTTCTTCCCCTCTTCTCAATTCAGAATACAGTTTCTTGCTCTTAGCATTTGAGCTTGTAAACTTAGTTGTACTCAGTTTAGACAGATACACTCTTTCAGTTTCAATAAAGCAGTAGAGTTCTTCTTTTCATTTTCTTGTCTCAATCTGGTAACAACAGTTTGATGTCTTTGTGTTTTCAAGTTTGAAGCCTTAAATGTCCCACTTTTATGAGTTTTTGCAAAGAATTTCATGTTTTTAGGTTGTGTGATGTATTCAATGCCTTCAAATCTTCATACAAATTACTGATGAAATCATGTACCAATGAGATTGTGAGATCTATTGTAATAGAGGAATAGTTGTGAGTGGTAAAGTCTAGATTTTTTCAGAAATAACAGTTAATCACCAGTTAGTTTTAAGTTTTAATTTCAGTTCATCCTTCTAAATTTTTCTTTCAAAAAAATACTTAGAATAGGATCAATCATTTGGAGAACCAGGTCACTATGGAGATTCCTTCTTCATTCAGATCACCCACATCTGGAGAAGGTTTCCATGTTTTAGTAGATTGTTGAATCTTGTATTCAGCAGGGTGCAAATCTAATTGATAACAAGTTGTATTTAGGAAACCAGATGACTTTGAGGTACATGGGCCATCGATCCAACTTTGGTGACTACGCTTGTGGATTAAACTATAGTTGTGCATTGTATATGCGTATTTTCAATCGCCTTTCGCAAACCTTCATTTTTTGTTGAGTTATAGCCCCATTTAGGAAACCACTCGTGTTGGAGTTTTCGCTGGCCATCGATCAACTTTGGTGACTGTGATTGTGGATTGCACTATAGTTGTGCATTCTATAAGCGTATTTTCTATTTCCTTTCAAGAACCTTCATTCTTTGTTGAGTTATAGCCACATTTAGGAAACTAGTCATGTTTGAGTTTTTTTGGGCCATCAATCAATTTTGGTGACTACGATTGTGGATTGTACTTGTCTTTCATGATCCTTCATTTTTTGTTGAGTTATAGCCGTATTTAGGAAAACACTCGTGTTTGAGTTTTTCTAGGCCATCAATCTACTTTGGTAACTAAGATTGTGGATTGCACTTTAGTTGTCCATTTTATCTGGGTATTTTCGATTGCCTTTTGCAAACCTTCATTTTTTGTTGAGTTATAGCCGCATTTACGAAACTGTTGATGTTTGAGTTTTTGTGGGCCATCAATCAACTTTAGTGAATACGATTGTGGATTGTACTATAGTTGTGCATTCTATACGCATATTTTTAATTGCCTTTCATGAACCTTTATTTTTTTTGAGTTATAGCTGCATTTAGGAAAACGCTCGTGTTTGAATTTTCGTGGTCCATCGATCAAGTTTGATGACTACAATTGTGGATTACACTCTAGTTGTGCATTTTATATTCATATTTTCTATTGCCTTTTGTGAACCTTCATTTATCTTTGAGCTATAGCTGCAATTAGGAAACTACTTGTGTTTGAGTTTTTGTGGGGCGTCAATCAACTTTGGTGACTAGGATATTGCATTGCACTGTAGTTTCCCATTATGTACGTGTATTTTCTATCACCTTTCACAAACCTTCATTTTTTGTTGACTGATAGCTGCATTTAGGAAACCACCTAAGTATGATTTTTTGTGGGCCATCAATCAACTTTGGTGACTACGCTTGTGGATTACACTATATTTGTGCAATCTATACATGTATTTTTGATCGCCTTTCGCGAACCTTCATTTTTTGTTGAGTTATAGCTGAATTTAGGAAACTGCTCGTGTTTGAGTTTTTGTGGACCATCAATCAACTTTGGTGACTACAAATGTGGATTACACTGTAGTTGTCCATTCTGTAAGCTTATTTTCTATTGTTTTTTGTGAATCTTCTTTTTTTGGTTGAATTATAGTCGCATTTAGGAAACCGCTCATGTTTGAGTTTTCGTCGGCCATCAATCAACTTTGGCGAATACGATTGAGGATTGCACTGTAGTTGCCTATTCTATACGTGTATTTTCTATCGCCTTTCGCAAACCTTCATTTTTTATTTAGGTATAGCTCCATTTACAAACCGCTCGATTTTGAGTTTTTGTGGTCCATAGATCAACTTTTGTGACTACTCTTCTGGATTACACTGTAGTTATGCATTCTATAAGCGTATTTTCTATCGCCTTTTGTGAACCTTCATTTTTTTTTGAGTTATAGCCGCACTGATGAAACCACTCGTCTCTGAGTTTTTGTGGGTCATCCATAAACTTTGGTGACTACGATTGTGGATTAAACTGTAGGTGTGTATTCTATACATGTATTTTCACCAACATGCAAGAACCCCTCAAATATATAATTGACAAAAGAATTTTTTTTTGGGAAAATAAAATAGATGGGTTTTTAGCTGCTCGTGTGCTAAGGAGACCCAGATCATCCGTTTTTTGAAAAAATAAGTTGTTTTTGAAAAAGATAGATGTTTTGAAAAGTAGAAGCAACAGAGATAATAGAGGCAAATTTTTTGAATCATTTTATAAAAAATCCGAGAAATGGGTTTTGTAGAGAATGTATTTCTGACTAGACCCAGATCGTCCTTTTTTCAAAAACTAAGTTTTCACCAACATGGAAGAACCCCTCAAAAATAGAATCTACAAAACAATATTTTTTTGGAAAATAAAAAATATTTTATAGGTGCTTGTGTGCTAAAGAGATTCATATCATCTAGTTTTTTAAAAAATAAGTTGTTCTTTAAAAATATAGATTTTTTTGAAAAGTAGAAGCTATATAGGCAACAGAGGCAAATATTTTGAATCTATTTATGAAAAATCTAAGAAATGGGTTTTGTAGAGAATGTCATTCTAAGTAAATCCAGATCGCGGTTTTTTTGAAGAACTAATTTTTCACCAACATGCAAGAACCCCTAAAAAATAGAATCTATGAAACATTTTTTTTTGGGAAAATAAAAAATATGGGTTTTATAGGTGCTCATGTGCTAAAGAGACCCATATCGTTTTTTTTTAAATTACCTTTTTTTGAAAAAGATAGATTTTTTTGAAAACTGGAAGCAGTAGAGGTAACAGAGGAAATTTTTTTACATCTTTTTATAAAAAATCAGAGAAATGGGTTTTCTAGAAAATGTCAGTAGATGCAGATCATCCTTTTTTTGAAAAACTAATTTTTCACCAACCTGCAAGAACCCCTCAAAAATAGAATCTACGAAACAATTTTTTTTTGGGAAAATTGAAAATATGTGTTTTATAGGTGCTCGTGTGCTACAAAGACCTAGATCGTCCGGTTTTTGAAATTAGTTTTTCTTGAAATATATATATATATTTTTAAAAGTAGAAGCAGTAGAGGTAAGAAAGGGAATTTTTTTGAATCTTTTTATCAAAAATGGGTTTTGTAGAGAATGCCATTCTGAGTAGACGTAGATTGTCCTTTTTTCAAAAAACTAATTTTTCACCGACATGCAAGAACCCCTCAAAAATAGAATCTACAACACAATATTTTTTGGGAAAATTGAAATATGGTTTCTATAGGTGCTCGTGTGCTAAAGAGACCGATATTGTCCGTTTTTTGAAAAAATAAGTTATTCTTGAAAAAAAAAGTATTTTTTGAAAAGTAGAAGCAATTAAAAGAGGTAAATTTTTTGAATCTTTTTATAAAAAATCTAAAAAATGGGTTTTTTAGAGAATTGTGTTTTCAGTAGACCCAAATTTTCCTTTTTTCTAAAAACTAATTTTTTAATAAGCAGCAAGAACCCTTCAAAAATAGAATCTACGAAACAATATGTTTTGGGAAAATCAAAAATACGGGTTTTATAGATGCTCATGTAAGAGACCCAGATAGTTCATTTAAAAAAAAAATAAGTTGTTCTTGAAAAAGACAGATTTTTTTGAAAAGCAGAAGAAGTAGAGGTAACATAGGCAAGTTTTTTATATATTTCTACGAAAAACCATCGACCAACTTTGGTGACTACGATATTGGATTACACTGTAGTTGTGCATTCTAAACACGTATTTTCTATTGCCTTTCGCAAACCTTCAATTTTCATTGAGTTATAGCCGCACATAGGAAACTACTCCTATTTGTGTTTTCATGCGCCATTCATCAACTTTGGTGACTACGATTTCGATTGCATTGTAGTTGTCCATTTTCTATGCATATTTTCTATTGCTTTTCGTGAACCTTCATATTTTGTTGAGTTATTATAGCCGCATTTAGGAAATGCTCGAGTTTGAGTTTTCGTGGGCCATCAATCAACTTTGGTGACTACGCTTGAGGATTATACTGTAGTTGTGCATTCTATATGTGTATTTTCTATCACCTTTTCTGAACCTTCATTTTTTGTTGAGTTATAGCCACATTTAGGAAACTACTCGCGTTTGAGTTTTTGTAGGCTATTGTTCAACTTTGGTGACTACGCTTGTGGATTACAATGTAGTTGTGCATTCTATATGTGTATTTTCTATCATCTTTTGCGAACCTTCATTTTTTGTTGAGTTATAACCGAATTAAGGAAACCGCTCGTATTTTATTTTTCGTGGGCCATCGATAAACTTTGGTGACTAAGATTGTGGATTAGACTGTAGCTGTTCATTATATACACTATTTCAGGTTTCGCAAACTTTCATTTTTTGTTGACTTATAGTTGCATTTAGGAAACCGCTCATGTTTTAGTTTTTGTGGGCCATCAATCCACTTTGGTGATTACGATTTTGGATTGTACTATAGTTGTGCATTATATACGCATATTTTTAATTGACTTTCACAAACCTTCATTTTTTGTTGAGTTATTGTCGCATTTAGGAAAAAAAGTCATGTTTGGATTTTTGTGGGCGATAGATCAACTTTGCTGACTATGATTGTGGATTACACTATTGTTGTGCATTTCATAAGCGTATTTTCTATAGCCTTTCATGAACCTTTTTTTTTCTATTTCCTTTCACGAACCTTCATTTTTTGTTGAGTTATAGCCGCATTTGGTAAAATGCTCGTGTTTGAGTTTTCGTGGGTGATCAATCAACTTTGGAAACTAAGATTGTGGATTACACTGTAGTTATGCATTCTATACATGTTTTTTCTATTGCCTTTCATGAACCTTCATTTTTTGTTGAGTTATAGCCGCATTTAGCAAACCGCTCATGTTTGAGTTTTTTTGGGCCATCGATCAACTTTGGTGACTATGATTGTGGATTGCAGTGTAGTTGTGCATTTTGTACACATATTTTTAATCACCTTTCACGAACCTTCATTTTTTGTTGAGTTATAGCCGCATTTCGGAAAACGCTTGTGTTTGAGTTTTTGTGGGCCATCAATAAATTTTGGTGACTACGATTGTGGATTACATTGTAGTTATGCATTCTATACGCGTATTTTCTATCGCCTTTCGTGAACCTTCATTTTTTGTTTAGTTATATCTGCATTTACGAAACCGCTCGTGTTTGAGTTTTTGTGGGCCATTGATCAACTTTGGTGACTACGATTGTGGATTGCACTGTAGTTGTGCATTATGAATGCTAATTTTCTATCGCCTTTCACGAACCTTCATCTTTTGTTGAGTTATAGCCACATTTAGGAAAATTTTCATGTTTGAGTTTTTCTGGGCCATCGATCAACTTTGGTGACTACGGTCATGGATTGCAATGCAGTTGTGCATTCTATATGCGTATTTTCTATCGCCTTTCGCGAACTTTCATTTTTTGTTGACTTATAGCAGCATTTAGGAAATCACTCATGTTTGACTTTTTTTGAGCCATTTATCAACTTTGGTGACTACGATGGTGGATTGTACTATAGTTGTGCATTCTCTATGCGTATTTTCTATTGCCTTTCACAAAGCTTCATTTTTCATTGAGTTATAGCCGCACTTATGAAACCGCTCGTGTTTGAGTTTTCATGGCCCATCAATCAACTTTGGTGACTACGATTGTGGATTGCACTGTAGTTGTACATTCTGCGTATTTTCTATTTCCCTTTGTTTACCTTCATTTTATGTCTAGATATAGCCGCATGTAGGAAAACCGCTAAGGTTTTAGGTTTCGTGGGACATTGATTAACATTGGTGACTACGCTTGTGGATTACACTGTATATGTGCATTTTATATGTGTATTTTCTATCAGCTTTCACTAACTTTATTTTTTGTTGAGTTATACTTGCATTTATGAAAATGCACAATTTTGAGTTTTCATCAACCATCAATGAACTTTGGTGACTACGCTTGTGGATAATTCTATAGTTATGCATTCTATACGCATATTTTCTATCAGATTTCGCGAACCTTTATTTTTTGTTGAGTTATAGCCACATTTAGGAAACAACTCATGTTTGAGTTTTTGTGGGCCTTCGATCAACTTTGGTGACTACACTTGTGGATTGCACTGTAGTTATGCATTCTATACATGTATTTTTTATTGCTTTTCGTGAACCTTGATTTTTTGTTGAGTTATAGCCGTATTTAGAAAACCACTCATGTTTGAGTTTTTGTGGGCTATCGATCAACTCTAGTGACTACGATATTGAATAGTATTCTAGTAGTGCATTTTGTATTCATCTTTTTAATCGCCTTTCATGAACCTTCATTTTTTGTTGAGTTATAACTGTATTTATGTAAGTACTCGTGTTTGAGTGTTCGTGTGCCATTGATCAACTTTGGTGACTAGGGTTGTTGATTCAACTGTAGTTGTCCATTCTGTACACAGATTGTCTATCGCTTTTCGTGAACCTTCTCTTTTTGGTGATTTATAGCTGCATTTAGGAAGCCACTCATGTTTGAGTTTTTGTGGGCCATTGATCAATTTTGGTGACTATGATTTTGGATTGCACTGTAGTTGTGCATTATGAACGCTAATTTTATATCGCCTTTTGTGAACCTTAATTTTTTGTTGAGTAATACAGCCGCATTTATGAAACCGCTCGTGTTTAAGTTTTTCTAGGCCATTGATCAACTTTGGTGACTACGCTTGTGAATTACACTGTAATTGTGCATTCTATATGCGTATTTTCTATCGCCTTTCAAGCTATAGCCACATTTAGGAAACTGCTCATGTTTGAGTTTTTGTGGGCCAACAATTAACTTTGGTGACTACGATTGTGGATTGTACTGAAGCTGTGCATTCTGTACACATATTTTTAGTCGCCTTTAGCGAACC
The DNA here is from genome assembly GCA_007258455.2 of Sequoia sempervirens. Lineage (NCBI taxonomy): Eukaryota > Viridiplantae > Streptophyta > Pinopsida > Cupressales > Cupressaceae > Sequoia > Sequoia sempervirens. The sequence goes on from VDFB02000001.1 coordinate 18,821,758, forward strand.
TTTATTTTTTGTTGTGTTATAGCCACATTTACAAAAACACTCGTGTTTGAGTTTTCATGGGCCATCGATGAACATTGGTGAGTATGATTCTGGATTACACTGTAGTTGTGCATTCTATAGGCATATTTTCTATCGTGGTTTGCGAACCTTCATTTTTCGTTATGTTATACCCGCACTTAGGAATCCGTTCGTCTTTGAGTTTTCTTCGGCCATCAATCAACTTTGTTTACTACGATTGTAGATTGCACTGTAGTTGTCCATTCTGTACTCGTATTTTCTATTGCATTTCGCGAACCTTCATTTTTTGTTGATTTACAACCACATTTAGGAAACCACTTGAGTTTGAGTTTTTTTCTGGGCCATTGATCAACTTTGGTGACTACGCTTGTGGATTACATTGTAATTGTGCATCCTATATGCATATTTTCTTTCAGCTGTCATAAACCTTCATTTTTTGTTGATTTCTAGCTGTATTGTATTGTAGTTGTTCATTTTGTATGCATATTTTCTATTTCCTTTCACGAACCTTCATTTTTTGTTGACTTAGCCACATTTAGGAAAATGCTCGTGTATGAGTTTTCTTGGGCCATCGATCAACTTTGGTGACTATGATTGTGGATTACATGGGTGATCCTACAATAGTGGTTTACAATTTTTGGCCAAACTAGACACTAAATTATTTTTTTAAATTAAATCTTCACATTCGGGCACCTATAGCGGCTAAACTGTAAAGAATTTGAAGATGATGCAAACTAGAGTCTCGTCACATTTTGTCTGTAGATTCTAAAAATATTTTTTTCAAAATTTTTGGAATCAGATTCCACTTCTTTTTCCATCTCCTACGAAAAATGGTTTTTTTCAAAAAACAACATTTTCAAAAAGTGACACACACCGTATAACGCATAGCTTTTTTTGCATGAAGGATAAAATTCTAATTCTTTCGAATTTAGATTTGTAACTCCGATATCTAGTGCTTCCACTTGGTTAGATAGTTTTTTATTGAATATTTTTTCTTTAATCAAGTTTCAAAGTCAATTACAATTCAGACATAGCACGATCGTATAATGCATAACTTTTTTGTATATATTGAAATTCAATTTTTTTTCTATTGGATCAAGGAGTTCAATATCTGGTGCACTCATATTTTTAAATTTTTTTTTTGATAATCTGTTATTTTTCCACATGTTCAGAACATAGACCTTCATTTTCAATGAAAAACCTATGTTTAAGAAAACTAAAATATCAAATACATAATAAAACCAAAACATGTTAAAATTATATTCGTTGGATAGCTTGTTCTGAGGACTACCTGATTCCAGTTGGGTTTGTGAATATTCCTCCATTTTTATCCTCAAACCAAGTTCTGAAGTGCCAAAATTCAAGTTTTTTTTTTTGTCTCAGGGGGGATGAGGAATAAAGGGGGTTCGAGTGAACCCCTAGGGGTTCGAGCGAACCCCCCTTGTACAAGGGGTTTTGATGGCTTTTTTGGCGCGAAATTATTAAGAGGGTTCGACCGAACCTAGGTTGTACCGAACCCCTAATAGGTTTGGTCGAACCAATAGGTTCGTATGAACCCCTAAAATCAAGTTTTTTGCCATGCATTCATTTTTTGTGAGTTTTCCTTCCTCACTTCAATTGTAAACCACTATTGTGGCTTCACCCACATTGTAGTTCTGCATTCTATACAAATATTTTCTATCGCCTTTTGCAAACCTTCACTTTTTATTGGGATATAGTTGCATTTATGAAACCGCTCTTGTTTTTGTTTTCGTGGGCCATCGATCAACTTTGGTGACTACGATTTTTGTTTGCACTGTAGTTGTCCATTCTAAATGCGTATTTTCTATCACATTTTGTGAACCTTCATTTTGTTTTGAGTTATAGCTGCATTTAGGAAAACGCTTGAGTTTCAAATTTCGTGGGCAATCTATCAACTTTGGTGACCACGATTGTGGATTATTCTATAAGCGTATTTTCTATTGCATTTCGTGAAACTTCATTTTTTGTAGAGTTATAGCCGTATTTAGCAAACTGCTCATGTTTGAATTTTTTTGGGGCATCGATCAACTTTGGTGACTACGATTGTGGATTGTACTACAGTTCTGCATTTTGTACACATTTTTTATTGTGTTTTACGAATCTTGATTTTTTCGAAAGTTATAGCCGCATTTATGAAACCGCTCATGTTTGAGTTTTCGTGGGCCATTGATCAAATTTGATGAATACGATTATGGATTACACTTTAGTTGTGCATTTTATACATGTATTTTGTATCGCCTTTCGTAGACCTTCATTTTTTGTTGAGTTATAGCCCCATTTCAGAAACCACTCATGTTTGAGTTTTTGTGGGCCATCAATCAACTTTGGTGACTACGATTGTGGATTGTACTATAGTTGTGCATTTTGTACATATATTTTTTATCGCCTTACATGAACCTTCATTTTTTGTTGAGTTATAGTAGCTTTTAGGAAAGCGCTCTTGTTTGAGTTTTCATGGGCCATCTATCAACTTTGGTGACTACGATTGTGGATTACACTGTAGTTGTGCATTTTATACGCGTATTTTGCATTGCCTTTTGCGATTCTTTTTTCGTTGAGTTATAACCACACTTAGGAAACCACTCGTGTTTGATTTTTCGTGGGCCAACGATCCACTTTGGTGGCTACAATTGTGGATTGCACTATAGTTGTCCATTCTGTATGAGTATTTTCTATTGCCTTTCACAAACCTTCATTTTTCATTTAGTTATAGCTGTATTTAGGAAACTGCTTTTGTTTGAGCTTTCGTGGGCCATCGATAACCTTTCATGACTATGATTTTGGATTGCATTGTAGTTGTCCATTATGTACTTGTATTTTCTATCGCCTTTCTTGAACCTTCATTTTTTGTTGAGTTATATCCGTATTTAGGAAATCACTCATATTTGAGTTTTCCTGGGCCATCGATCAACTTTGGTGATTACGATTGTGGATTACACTATAGTTGTGTATTCTATACGCGTATTTTCTATCACCTTCTGCGAACATTCATTTTTTGTTTAGTTATAGCTGCACTTAAGAAACCACTCGTGTTTGAGTTTTCGTGGGAAATTGATCAACTTTGGTGACTACGATTGTGGATTTCACTATAGTTGTCCAATCTATATGCTTATTTTCTATTACCTTTCACAAACGTTCATTTTTCGTTGACTTATAGCCACATTTAGGAAATTGCTCATGTTTGAGTTTTCGTGGGCCATTAATCAACTTTGGTGATGATGATTATGGATTGTACTTTAGTTGTCCATTCTATATGCGTATTTTCTTTCACCTTTCGTGAATCTTCATTTTTAGTTGATTTATAGCCACATCTAGGAAACCGCTCGTGTTTGATTTTTCATGGGCCATCGATCAACATTGGCGACTATGCGTGTGGATTACACTACAGTTGTGCATTCAATATGTGTATTTTCTATTTCCTTTTGCTAACCTTCATTTTTTGTTGAGTTATAGCCACATTTAAGAAACCACTCATGTTTGAGTTTTTGTGGGTGATCAATCGGCTTTGGTGACTATTATTGTGGATTATATTGTTACACTATAGTTGTGCATTCTATATGCATACTTTGTATTGCCTTTCCCAAACCTTCATTTTTTGTTGAGTGATAGCCTTTTTTACAAAACTGCTCGTGTTTGAGTTTTTGTGGGCCACCAATTAATTTTGGTGACTACGATGGTGGATTGCATAGTAGTTGTCCATTTTGTATGCTTATTTTCGATCGCCTTTCATGAACCTTCATTTTTTGTTGAGTTATAGCTGCATTTAGGAAACTGCTTGTGTTTGTGTTTTCATGGGCCATCGATCAACTTTAGTGACTATGATTGTGGATTACATTATAGTTGTGCATTCTATACGTGCAATTTTTATCACCTTTCATGAACCTTCATTTTTTGTTTAATTAAAGCTGCATTTAGGAAACTACTCGAGTTTCAATTTTCCTGGGCCATCAATCAATTTTGGTGACTATGTCGTAGATTTTGCACGAGCACCAGAAACGTCCAGAGCTTTGGTAGCAACATTGGGTGAGGTCCATAGCTTTGGTAGAAGCATCCGGTGGGGTGCATAGCTTCGGTAGCAGCATCGCGGGGTGGGTTGGAGGCCCATCCCACACCCCCACTGTTCCACATCGATATCGATATCGAAGATGTTATTCATTCCTTCCAAACCGGGGCGACCATCCTATTATACCCCCTATAAAGCCTTTCCTTCCCTCACCCTCGGTGCCCCGAATGGAAGCCTTCACCCCTAGGATATAGTTGCTCGAACTTCGGATCTTGATCAATCATATGCCCCCCACTACTCTGTTTGATGCCTCCATTGTAGATTACACTATAGTTGCGCATTCTATAGACGTATTTTCTATCGCCTTTTGCGAAACTTCATTTTTTGTTGATATAGGCAATTAGGAAACCGCTGTGTTTGAGTTTTTGTGAGTCATTAATCAACTTTGGTGACTATGATTGTGGATTACACTTTGGTTGTGCATTCAATATGCGTATTTTCTATCGCCTTTCAAGAACTTTCATTTTTTGTTGTATTATAGCCGCATTTAGGGAACCTCTCATGTTTGAGTTGTTGTGGGCCATCAATCAACTTTGGCGACTACGATTATGGATTTAACTATAGTTGTGCATGCTTTACAAATATTTTTAATTGCCTTTTATGAACCTTCAATTTTTTCTGAGTTATAGAAGCATTTAGGAAAACACTCGTAATTGAGTTTTCATTGGCCATCGATCAACTTTCGTGACTACAATTGTGGATTATACTATAGTTGTGCATTCTATACGCGTATTTTCTATTGCCTTTCATGAACCTTCAGTTTTTGTTGACTTAAAGCTATACTTAGGAAACCTCTCGTATTTGAGTTTTATTGGGCCATCGATCAACTTCAAGGTGACTACGATTGTGGATTGCAATGCAGTTTTTCATTCTATATGTGTATTTTGTATCGCCTTTCATGAATGTTCATTTTTTGTTCAGTTATAGCCACATTTAGAAAACCGCTCATGTATGAGTTTTTGTGGGCCATCAATCAACTTTGGTGAATACGATTGTGGATTGTACTATAGTTGTGCATTTTGTACACATATTTTTAATCGCCTTTCACGAACCTTCATTTTTGTTGAGTTATAACAACATTTAGGAAAACACTAGTGGTTGAGTTTTCGTGGGCCAACAATCAACTTTGGTGACTACGATTTTGATTATACTCTAGTTCTACATTCTATATGCATATTTTCTATTGCCTTTCGCAAACCTTCATTTATCTTTGAGTTATAGCTTCAACTAGGAAATCGCTCGTGTTTTAGTTTTTGTGGGCCATCGATCAACTTTGGTGACTACGATTGTGGATTGCACTATAGTTGTCCAATATGTACGTGTATTTTCTATTGCCTTTTGCGAATTTTCATTTTTTGTTGAGTTATAGCCACATTTAGGAAACCGCTCGCGTTTGTGTTTTCGTGGGCCATCGATCAACTTTGATGTCTACGCTTCTAGATTACACTATAGTGATGCAATCTATACATGTATTTTCTATCGCCTTTCGCGAACCTTCATTTTTTGGGAAAATAAAAAATATGTGTTTGATAGGTGCTCGTGTGCTAAGAGACCTACCTATATTGTCCGTTTTTTGAAATTATTTGTTTCTTATAAATATAGATTTTTTTGAAAAGTCAAAGTATAAGATGTAACATAAGCAAATTTTTTGAATCTTTTTTATGAAAAATTTTTAAAAATGGGTTTTTTAGAGAACGTCGTTATGAGTACACATAGATTGTCTTTTTTTTGAAAAAGTAAATTTTCACCAACATGCGAGAACCCCTCAAAAATAGAATCTGCGAAACATTTTTTCTAGGAAAATTTAAAATATGGGTTTTATAGGTGCTCGTGTGCTCAACTGACCGAGATCGTCCATTTTTTAAAAAGATAAGTTGTTTCTTGAAAATGATAGATTTTTTTTGAAAAGTAGTAGTAAAAGTTGTTTCTTGAAAATGATAGATTTTTTTTGAATATTTTTTTGAAAAATATGACAAATGGGTTTTATAGAGAATGTTATTTTGATTAGACGTAGATCATCTTTTTTCGAAAACTTAATTTTTCACCAACATGCAAGAACCCCTAAAAAATAGAATCTATGAAACAATTTTTTTGGGAAAATTGAAATATGGGTTTTGTAGGGGTTCGTGTGCTAAAGAGATCCAAATCTTCCTTTTTTCGAAAAACTAATTTTTCACGAACATGCGAAAACCCCTCAAAACTAGAATCTAAGAAACAATTTTTTTTGGAAAAATCAAAAATATGAGTTTTATAGGTAGCCCTGTGGTAAAAAGACCCCGATCGTCTGTTTTTTGAAAAAATTATTTGTTTTCCTCAAAAAGATAGATTTTTTTGAAAAGTAGAAGCCGTATAATAACAGAGACAAATTTTTTGAATCTTTTTATGAAAAATCTGACAAATGGGTTTTGTAGGGAATGTCGTTCTGAGTAAACCTAGATTGTCCTTTTTTCGAAAAACTACTTTTTCAACAATATGCAAGAGCCCCTGAAAAATAGAATCAAAGAAACAAGTTTGTTTTTTGGAAAATCAAAATATGGGTTTTAAAAGTGGTCGTATGCTAAAGAGACCGAGATCGTCCATTTTTTTTAAAAATAAGTTGATTTTGAAAAAGATAGATTTTTTTGAGAAGTAGAAGCACCATCGATAATAGAAGCAAATTTTTTGAATCTTTTTATTATAAATTTGAGAAATGGGTTTTGTAGAGAATGTTGTTCTTAGAATTGTTGTTCTTAGTACACCCAGATTGTCCTTTTTTTGAAAAACTAATTTGACCAACATGCAAGAACCCCACAAAAATAGAATCTGCAAAACTATTTTTTTTGGGAAAATAAAAAATATGGGTTTTATAAGTGCTCGTGTGCTAAAGGGACACAGATCATCCATTTTTTCAAAAAATAAGTTGTTCCTGAAAAAGATAAATTTTTTTGAAAAGCAGAAGTATAGGTAACGGAGGCAAATTTTTTGAATCTTTCTATGAAAAATCCTATACACGAGTGTAAAAACCATATTTTTGATTTTCCCAAAAAAAATTGTTGAGTTATAGCCCCACTTAGTAAAACGCTCGTGTTTGAGTTTTTGTGGGCCATCGATCAAATTTGGTGACTACGATTGTGAATTACATTATAGTTGTGTATTATATATGTGCATTTTCTATTGGGTTTTGTGAACCTTCATTTTTTGTTGAGTTATAGCTGTATTTAGGCTCGTATATGAGTTTTTGTGGGCAATCGATCAACTTTGGCGACTAAGAATGTGGATTTGTGTAGTTGTTCATTCGATACACATTTTTTCTATCATCTTTCGCGAACCTTCATTTTTTGTTGAGTTATAGTTGCATTTAGGAAATCGCTCATGTTTGTGTTTTTGTGGGCATTCAAACAACTTTGGTGACTATGATTTTGGATTGTACTATAGTTGTGCATTTTGTACGCATATTTTTAATTGTCTTTCATGAACCTTCATTTTTTGTTGAGTTATAGTTGCATTCAGAAAAGCACTCGTGTTTGAGTTTTCATGGGCCATCAATCAACTTTGGTGACTACGATTGTGGATTACATTGTAGTTATGCATTCCATATGCGTATTTTCTATCGCCTTTCATGAACCTTCATTTTTTGTTTAGTTATAGCCGCATTTATGAAACCGCTCATGTTTGAGTTTTCATGGGACATCGATCAACTTTGGTGACTACAATTGTGGATTACAATGTAGTTGTGCATTCTGTACATGTATTTTCTATCACCTATTGCGAACATTCATTTTTTCTTGAGTTATAGTTGTACTTAGAAAATTGTTCATGTTTGAGTTTTCGTTCGCCATCGATAAACTTTAGTTACTACGATTGTAGATTACACTGTAGTTGTCGATTATGTTAGCGTATTTTGTATCGACTTTCCCAAACCTTCATTTTTTTTGAGGTACAGTCGCATTTAGGTAATTGCTCGACTTTGAGTTTTTGTCGGCCATCGATCAACTTTGAGGACTGCGATTGTGGATTGTAGTGTAGTTGTCCATTCTGTATGCGTATTTGCTATTGCATTTATCAAACGTTCATTTTTTGTTGAGTTATTGCCACATTGTGGATTGTATTGTAGTTGTGCATTTTTTACGCATGTTTTTAATTTCCTTTCATGAACCTTTATTTTTTGTTGAGTTATAGCCGCATTTAGGAAAACACTTATGTTTGAGTTTTCGTGGGCCATCGATGAACTTTGGTGACTAAAATTATGGATTACACTGTTGTTGTGCATTCTATACGCGTATTTTCTATCGCCTTTCACGAACCTTCATTTTTCATTGAGTTATAGCCATACTTAGGAAACCACTCATGTTTGAGTTTTCTTAGGCCCATCGTTCAACTTTGGCGACTACGATTGTGGGTTGCATTGTAGTCGTCCATTCTTTACGCATATTTTCTATCGCCTTTCGCGAACCTTCATTTTTTTTTAAGTTATAGCCGCATTTTGGAAATTGTTTGTGGTTTAGTTTTCATGGGAAATTGATAAACTTTGGTGACTATGATTTTGGATTGCACTATGGTTGTGAATTCTATTAATGTATTTTCTATCCTCTTTTGTGAACCTTAATTTTTCATTTAGCTATAGCCACATTTACGAAACGGCTCGTGTTTGAGTTTTCGTGGGCCATCGATCAACTTTGGTGACTACGATTGTGGATTACAATGTGGTTTTGCATTCTATACTCGTATGTTCTGTTGCCTTTCGCGATCCTTCATTTTTTGTTGAGTTATAGCCGAATGTAGGAAACCGCTAGTGTTTGAGTTTTTGTGAGCCATTGATCAACTTTGGTGACTACGCTTGTGGATTACACTGTAGTTGTGTATTGTATACACATATTTTCTATCGACTTTCATGAACCTTCATTTTTTGTTAAGTTATACTTGCTTTTAGTAAACCGCTCATGTATGATTTTTTGTGGGCCATCGACCAACTTTGGTGACTGTGATTGTGGATTGTACTGTAGTTGTGCATTTTGTATGCATATTTTAAATTGCCTTTTACGAACCGTCATTTTGTGTTGAGCTGGAGCCGCATATAGGAAAACGCTCGTGTTTCAGTTTTTGTGGGCCATCAATTAACTTTGGTGACTACGATTGTGGATTGCACTGTAGTTTTCCATTCTATACATGTATTTTATATCACCTGTTACCAACATTTGTTTTTTATTGAGTTATAGCCACATTTACGAAACCACTCGAGTTTGAGTTTCAATGATCAACTTTGGTGACTACGCTTTTGGATTACAATGTTGTTGTGCATTTTGTACGTGTATTTTCTATCGTCTTGGACGAGCTTTCATTTTTTGTTGAGTTATGGCCGCATTTAGGACACCAGTCGTATTTGAGTTTTTGTGCACCATCGATCAACTTTGGTGACTGCGATTGTGGATTGTACTGTAGTTGTCCATGTTGTACTTGTATTTTCTATTGCCTTTCGTGAACCTTGATTCTTTGTTGAGTTATAGCCGCATTTAGGAAACCGCTCGTGTTTGAATTTTCGTGGGCCATCGATCAACTATGGTGACTATGATTGTCGATTACACTATAGTTGTGCATTCTATAAATGCATTTTCTATCGCCTTTTTTGAACCTTTATTTTTTGTTGAGTAATAGTTGAATTTAAGAAACTGCTCATGCTTGACAACGATAAACTATGTTTACTACTATTGTTGATTGGACTATTGTTAGGAATTCTGTATGCATATTCTTAATCCACTTTCACTAACCTTCATTTTTTTTTGAGTTATATCCGTATTTAGGAAACTGCTCGTGTTTGAGTTTTCGTGGGCCATTGATCAACTTTGGTGACTACGATTGTGGATTCCACTGTACTTGTCCATTATGTACTTGTATTTTCTATCGCCTTTCGTGAATCATCATTTTTTGTTTAGTTATAGGCGCATTTACGAAACCAGTTAAGTTTGAGTTTTCATGGGCCATCGATCAACTTTGGTGACTATGTTTGTGGATTATATTGTTGTTATGCATTTTGTATGCATATTTTTAATCGCCTTTCATGAACCTCTATTTATTCTTGAGTTATAGCTGCATTTAGGAAAACGCTCGTGTTTGAGTATTTGTGGGCCATTTATCAACTTTGGTGACTATGATTGTGGAATACAAGGTAGTTGTCCATTCTATATGCGTATTTTCTATTGCATTTCATGAACCCTCATTTTTTTTTAGTTATAGCCGTATTTAGGAAACCGCTCGTGTTTGAGTTTTTGTGGGCCATCGATCAACTTTGGTGACTACGCTAGTGGATTACATTGTAGTTGTGCGTTCTATATGCATATTTTCTATCGCCTTTCACGAACCTTTATTTTTTTATTGAGTTATAGCTGCATTTAGGAAGCCGCTCATGTTTGAGTTTTTGTGGGCCATCAATGAACTTTGGTGACTATGATTGTGGATTACGTTGTAGTTGTACATTCTATACGCGTATTATCTATCGCATTTTCCGAACCTTCACTTTTCATTGAGTTATAGCTGCACTTAGGAAACCTATCGTGTTTGAGTTTACATGGGCCATTGATTAACTTTTGTGACTACGATTGTGGATTGAATTGTAGATGTCCATTATGTACATGTATTTTTTAGTGTGTTTTCTTGAACCTTGATTTTTTGTTGAGGTAGACCCACATTTAGGGAACTGCTTGAGTTTGAGTTTTCCTAGGCCATTGATCAACTTGCCTGATTATGATTGTGGATTGCATTGTAGTTGTGCATTATGAATGCTAATTTTCTATCACCTTTCGTGAACCTTCATTTATTGTTGTGTTATAGCTGCATTTTGGAAATCGTTTGTGTTTGAGTTTTTTTGTGCCATCGATCAACTTTGGTAACTAGGCTTGTGAATTACACTGTAGGTTTTTGTGGGCCATCGATCAACTTTGGTAACTACGATTATGGATTTCACTGTATTTTTGCATTCTATACACACATTTTCTATCGCCTTTCACGAACCTTCATTTTTCGTTGACTTATTCCTGAGCTTAGGAAACCGCTCGTGTTTGAGTTTTCATGGGCCATTGATCAACTTTGGTGACTACGATTGTGGACTACACTATAGTTGAGCATTTTGTACATGTATTTTCTATCGCCTTTCACGAAGCTTCATTTTTTTTTAGTTATAGCCACATTTAGGAAACTGCTCGAGTTTGAGTTTTCATGGTCCATTGATCAATTTTGGTGACTACGATTGTGGATTGCACTATAGTTGTTCATTTTGTATGCGTATTTTCTATCGCCTTTCATAAACCTTCATTTTTATTGAGTTATCGCCGCATTTAGGAAACCACTCGAGTTTGAGTTTTCGTGGGCCGTTGACCATCTTTGTTTACAATGCTTTTGGATTACGCTATAGTTTTGCATTCTATACAGATATTCTCTATCGTCTTTGACGAACATTCATTTTTTGTTGAGTTATAGCCGCATTTAGGAAACCGCTCATGTTTGAGTTTTTGTGGGCCATCGATCAACTTTGGTGACTAGGATTGTGGATTGCACTATAGTTGTCCATTATGTACATGTATTTTCCATTGCCTTTCGCAAACCTTCATTTTTTATTGAGTTATTGCCGCATTTAGGAAACCGTTTGAGTTTGAGCTTTTTTGGGCCATCAATGAACTTTGGTGATTACGTTTGTGGGTTACACTGTAGTTGCTCATTCTATACGCATATTTTCTATCACCTTTCGTGAACCTTCATTTTTTGTTGAGTTATAGCCAAATTTAGGAAATTGATTGAGTTTGAGTTTTCTTGGGCCATCAATCAACTTTGGTGATTACGCTGTGGAGTACATTGTAGTTGTGCACTCTATACTCATATTTTCTATCACCTTTTGCAAACCTTCATTTTTTGTTGAGTTATAACTGCATTTATGAAACTACTCGTGTTTGAGCTTTCGTGCGCCATTGATCAACTTTGGTGACTAAGATTTTTGATTGCACCGTAGTTGTCCATTATGTAGCTGTATTTTTTATCCCCTTTCTCGAACCTTCATTTTTTGTTGAGTTATAGCTGTATCTAGAAAACTATTTGTATTTGAGTTTTGGTGGTCCATCGATCAAGTTTGGTGACTATGCTTCTGGATGACACTATAGTTGTGCATTTTGTGCATGTAGTTTCTATTTCCTTTTGCGAACCTTCATTTTTAGTTGAGTTATGGCCGCATGTAGGAAACTGCTCATGTTTGAGTTTTTCTGGGCCATGAATCAACTTTAGTGACTATGATTTTGGATTTTACTATAGTTTTGCACTCTGTACGAATATTCTTAATCGCCTTACACGAACCTTCAGTTTTTGTTGAGTTATGGCCGTATTTATGAAATCGCTCTTGTTTGAGTTTTTGCGGGCCATCGATCAACTTTGGTGACTACACTTGTGGATTACACTGTGGTTGTACATTCTATACATGTATTTTTTATTGCCTTCCGCCAAGCTTCATTTTCCTTTGAGTATTAGCCGGATTTTTGAAACTGCTCATGTTTGAGTTTTTTGGGGCCATTGATCAACTTTGGTAACTACGATTGTGGATTGTACTATAGTTGTGCATTCTGAAGGCATAATTTTAATTGCCTTTCACGAACCCTTACTTTCTATTAAGTTATAGCCACATTTTGGAAAACGCTTGTGTTTGAGTTTTTGTGGGTCATCGAGCAACTTTGGTGACTATGCTTGTGGATTACACTATAGTTGTGCATTCTATACGCGTATTTTCTATTGCCTTTCGCGAACCTTCATTTTTTGTTGAGTTATGAATGCATTTATGAAACCACTCATGTTTGAGTTTTTGTGGGCCATCGATCAACTTCGGTGACTACTATTGTAGATTGTACTGTTACACTGTAGTTTTCCATTGTACGTGTAATTTTTCTCGCCTATCGTGAACCTTCATTTTTTGTTGAGTTATAGTCGGATTTAGGAAACCGCTCATGTTTGAGTTTTCTTGCGCCATCAATTAACTTTGGTGACTACGATTATGGATTGCATTATAGTTGTCCATTTTGTATGCTTATTTTCTATCGCTTTTATGAACCTTAATTTTTTGTTGAGTTATAGCCGCATTTACGAAACAGCTCGGTTTTGAGTTTTCGTGGGCCATCGATTAACTTTGGTGACGACGATTGTGGATTCCACTGTAGTTGTGCATTCTATATGCATATTTTCTATCACTTTTCACGAATTCATTTTTGTTGAGTTACACCCGCATTTTGGAAACCATTGTGTTTGAGTTTTTGTGAGTCATTGATCAACTTTGGTGACTACAATTGTCGATTACACTGTAGTTGTGCATTCTATATGCGTATTTACTATCACCTTTCGCGAATTCATTTTTGCATTTAGGAAACCGCCGTGTTTGAGGTTTTGTGAGTCATCGATCAACTTTGGTGACTATGATTGTGGATTACACTGTAGTTGTGCATTCTATACGTGTATTTTCTATCGCCTTTTGTGAAGCTTCATTTTTTGTTAAGTTATAGCCGCATTTAGGAAACCGCTTGAGTTTGAGTTTTCGTGGGCCATCAATCAACTTTGGTGATTACACTTGTGGATTACACTATAGTTGGAAATTCTATACGCTATTTTCTATCGCATTTCATGAACATTTTTTGGTGAGTTATAGTCGCATTTATGAAACCGCTCATGTTTGATTTTTTGTTGGCCATCGATAAACTTTGGTGACTATGATTATGGATTGTACTATAGTTGTGCATTCTCTACGCATTATTTTAATCACTTTTCATGAACCTTCATTTTTTGTTGAGTTATAGCCATATTTAGGAAAATGCTAATAATCAGTTTTTCTGGGCAATCATTCATCTTTGGTGACTGCGATTGTGGATTACACTATAGTTGTCCATTCTATATGCATATTTTCTATCTCCTTTCAAGAACCTTCATTTTTTGTTGATTTATAGCCGCATTTAGGAAACTGCTCATGTTTGAGATTTTGTGGGCCAACCTTCATTAATCTTTGAGTTATAGCTGCAACTAGGAAACCTCTCATGTTTGAGATTTTGTGGGCCATCGATCAACTTTGGTGACTGCGATTGTGGATTGCACTATGGTTGTCCATTTTGTACATGTATTTTTGATCGCCTTTCTCGAATAGTTATTTTTTGTTGACTTATAGCCATATTTAGGAAACTACTCAAGTTTGATTTTTCATGGGCCCTCGATCAACTTTGGTGACTACGCTTGTGGATTACACTGTAGTTGTGCAATCTATATGCGTATTTTCTATCACATTTCGCGAACCTTCATTTTTTGATGAGTTATAGCTGCATTTAGGAAACCGCTCGTGTTTGAGTTTTCGTTGACCATCAATCAACTTTGGTGAATACGAATGTGGATTGCATTGTAGTTGTCCATTCTATACGCGTATTTTTTATTGCCTTTTGTGAACCTTCATTTTTTGTTGAGTTATAGTCGCATTTAGGAAACTGCTCATGTTTGAGTTTCCGTGGGCCATCGATCAACTTTGGTGACTACGATTGTGGATTGCACTGTTGTTGCCCATTTTGTACTTGCATTTTCTATCACTTTTTTTGAACCTTCATTTTTTGTTGAGTTATAGCCTCATTTAGCAAACTGCTTGATTTTGAGTTTTCGTGGGCCATAGATCAACTTTGGTGACTACGCTTGTGGATTACATTGTATTTGTGCATTCTGTAGGTGTATTTTCTATCGCCTTTCACAAACCTTCACTTTTTACTTAGTTATAGCTGCATTTATGAGACCACTCATGTTTTAGTTTTTGTGGGCCATCGATAAACTAATTTTTCACCAACATGCAAGAACCCCTAAAAAATAGAATCTACGAAACAATTTTCTTTTTGAAAATCAAAAATATTTTATAGGTGCTCGTGTGCTAAAGAGATTCAGATTGTCCATTTTTTGAAAAGATAAGTTTTTTTGAAAAAGATTTTTTTGAAAAGTACAAGCAGTATGGTTAACAGAGGCAAATTCTATGAATTTATTTATGAAAAGTCTAAGAAATGGGTTTTGTAGAAAATGTCATTCTGAGTAAATCCAGATTGTCCTCTTTTTGAAAAACTATTTTTTCACCAACATGTAAGAACCTCTCAAAAATAGAATCTACGAAACTATTTTTATTTGTGAAAATAAAAAATATGGGTTTTATAGGTGCTCGTGTGCTAAAGAGACCCAAATCGTCTATTTTTTAAAATTAATTGTTTTTGAAAAAGATAGATTTTTTTTATAAGTGGAGGCAGCAGAGGTAACAGAGGCAAGTTTTTTGCATCTTTTTATCAAAAATCTGAGAAATGGGTTTTGTAGAGAATGTTAGTCTGAGTAGACCCAAATCATCCTTTTTTTGAAAATCTAATTTTTCACCAACATGCAAGACCCCATCCAAAATAGAATCTACGAAACAATTTTTTTTTGCGAAAATAAGTAATATGGGTTTTATAGGTGCCCATGTGCTAAAGAGACCTATATCGTCTGGTTTTTGAAATTATTTGTTCTTGAAAAAGATAATTTTTTTGAAAAGTAAAAGTAGTAGAGGTAACAAAGGCAAATTTTTCAAATCTTTTTATGACAAATCTGAAAAATGGGTTTTGTAGAGAATGTCGTTCTGAGCAGACCTAGATTGTCCTTTTTTCGAAAATCTAATTTTTCACAAACATGAAAGAACCCCTCAAAACTAGAATCTACGAAACATTTCTTTTGGGAAAATTTAAAATATGGGTTTTATAGGTGCTCGTGTGCTCAACATACTGAGATTTTCCATTTTTTGAAAAAATAAGTTGTTTTTGAAAAAGATAGATTTTTTTGAAAAGTAGAAGTGGGAGAGGTAACAGAGACAAATTTTTTGATTCTTTTCTTGAAAAATCTGAGAAATGGGTTTTGTAGAGAATGTTATTATGATTAGACACAGATTGTCCTCTTTTCGAAAAGCTAATTTTTCACCAACATGTAAGAACGCCTCAAAAATAGAATCTACGAAACAATTTTTTTGGGGAAAATCAAAATATGTGTTTTGTAGGTGCTCATGTGCTAAAGAGAACTAGATCGTCGTTGTTTTCAAAAATAAGTTTTTCTTGAAAAAGAGACTTTTTTGAAAAGTAGAAGTAGTAGAGGTAATAGAGGCAATTTTTTTGAATCTTTTTATGAAAAATCCGAGAAATGAGTTTTGTACAGAATGTTGTTCTGAGTAGACCTAGATCGTCCTTTTTTTGAAAAACTAATTATTCACCAACATGCAAGAACCCCCTCAAAAATAGAATCTACGATACTATTTATTTTTGGGAAAATCAAAAATATGGGTTTAAGACATGCTCATGTGTTGAAAACCCAGATCGTCCATTTTTTGAAAAAAAAAGTTATTTTTAAAAAAGATTGACTTTTTAAAAAAGTAGTAGTAGAGGTAACTGAGGAAATTTTTTAAAATCTTTTTATGAAATATCTGAGAAATGGGTTTTGTAGAGAATGTTATTATGATTAGACCCATATCATTCCTTTTTCGAAAAGCTAATTTTTCAGCAACATGCAAGAACTCCCAAAAAATAGAATCCATGAAATAATTTTTTTTTGGAAAATCAAAATATGGGTTTTATAGGTGCTCGTGTGCTCAAGAGACCCAGATCGTCCGTTTTTTGAAAAAATAAGTTGTTTTTGAAAAAAATAGATTTTTTTGAAAAGTAGTAGTATAGGTAGAGGCAAATTTTTTGAATCTTTTTATGAAAAATCTGAGAAATGGATTTTGTAGAGAATGTCGTTATGAGTAGACCTAGATCGTCCTTTTTTCAAAAAACTAATTTTTCACCAACATGCAAGAACCCTTCAAAAATTGAATCTACGAAACAAGTTTTTTTGGAAAAATCAAAATATGGTTTTTATAGGAGCTTGTGTGCTAAAGAGACCCAAATCGTCTGTTTTTTGAAAAAATAAATTATTCTGAATCATTTTATGAAAAATCTAAGAAATAGATTTTGTAGAGAATGTCATTCTGAGTAGACCTAGATCATCCTTTTTTGAAAAAACTATTTTTTCACCAACATGCAAGAACCCCTCAAAAATTGAATATACGAAACAATCTTTTTAGGAAAATCGAAAATATGGGTTTTATAGGTGATCAAGAGCTAAAGAGACCCAGATCATCCATTATTAAAAAAAAAAAAGTTTTTCTTGAAAAAAGATAGTTTGTTTTCAAAAGTAGAAGCAGTAGAGGCAATAGAGGCAAATTTTTTGAATCTTTTTATGAAAAATGAGTTGTGTAGAGAATGTCGTTCTATATAGACCCAGTTCATCCTTTTTTCAAAAAAACTTATTTTTCACGAACATGCAAAAACCCCTCAAAAATAGAATCTACAAAACAATTATTTTTGGGAAAATAAAAAATATGTGTTTTATAGGTACTTGTGTTTCAAAGAGACCCAGATCTTCCATTCTATGAAAAAATAAGTTGTTCTTTAAAAAGACAATTTTTTTTGAGAAGTAGGAGCAATAGAGGTAATAGAGGCAAATTTTTTGAATCTTTTTATGAAAAATCTAAGAGATCGGTTTTGTAGAGAATTTTGTTCTAAGTAGACCCAGATCGTCATTTTTTCAAAAAACTAATTTTTCACCAACATACAAGAACCCCTAAAAAATAGAATCTGTGAAATAATTTTTTTTGGGAAAATAAAAAAATATGGGTTTTATAGGTGCTCGTGTGCTAAAGAGATTTAGATCATTTGTGTTTTGAAAAAATAAGTTCTTGGAAAAGATATATTTTTTTGAAAAGTAGAAGCAGTAGAGGTAACAGAGGCAAAAATTTTGAATCTTTTTATGAAAAATCTGAGAAACGGGTTTTGTAGAAAATGTCATTTTGAGTAAATCCAGCTCGTCCTTTTTTCAAAAAACTAACTTTTCACCAACATGCAAGAACCCCTTCAAAAGTAGAATCCACCAAACTATTTTTTTTGGAGAAAATCGAAATATGGGTTTTATATGTGCTTGTGTGCTCAAGAGATTCTAATCGTCCATTTTTATACAAAATAAGTTGTTCTTGAAAAAGATAGATTTTTTTGAAAAGTAGTAGTAGAGGTAATATAGGCTAATTTTTTGAATATTTTTATGAAAAATCCGAGAAATGGGTTTTGTAGAGAATGTCATTCTGAGTAGACCCAAATTGTGCTTTTTTCGTAAAACTTATTTTTCACCAACATGCAAGAACCCTTCAAAAATAGAATCTACAAAACAATTTTTTTTGGGAAAATAAAAAATATGGGTTTTATAGATACTCATGTGCAAAAGAGACCTAGATCTTCCGTTCTTTGAAAAAATAAGTTTTTCTTGAAAAAGATAGATATTTTTGAGAAGCAGAAGCAGTAGAGGGAACAAAGGCAATTATTTTGAATCTTTTTCTAAAATATATGAGAAATTGGTTTTGTAGAGAATGTTGTTCTGTGTAGACCTAGATCCTTTTTCCGAAAAACTAAATTTTCACCAACATGCAAGAACCCCTAAAAAATAGAATCTACGATTTTTTTTTTGTTTGGGAAAATTGAAATATGGGTTTTATAGGTGCTTATGTGCTCAAGATACCCTAATCGTCCATTTTTTTGAAAAAACTAGTTGTTCTTGAAAAAGATAAACTTTTTTGAAAGTATAAGTAGTAGAGGTAACAGAGGAAATTTTTTTCAATCTTTTTATGAAAAATATGAGAAATGTGTTTTGTAGAGAATGTCATTCTGAATAGACCCAGATCGTCGTTTTTATGAAAAACTTATTTTTCACCAACTTGCAAGAACGCCTCAAAAATAGAATATACGAAATAATTTTTTTGGCGAAAATTTAAAATATTGGTTTTATAGGTGTGTGCTAAAGAGACAAATCATTCAGTTTTTGAAAAAATAAGTTTTTCTTGAAAAAGATAGATTTTTTTGAAAAGTAAAAGCTCTAGGTAAAAGAGGCAATTTTTTTTTAATCTTTTTTATGAAAAATCTGAGAAATGGGTTTTGTAGAGAATGTCATTTTGAGTAAACCCATATCGTCCTCTTCTCGAAAAACTAATTTTTCATCAACATGCAAGAACCGCTCAAAAATAAAATCTACATTTAACAATATTTTGTGGGGAAATAAAAAATATGGGTTTTATAGATGCCCACTTAGTAAAACGCTTGTGTTTGAGTTTTCGTGGGCCATCGATCAATTTTGGTGACTACGATTATGGATTACACTAGAGTTGTGCATTCTATACGCATATTTTCTATTTCCTTTCACAAACCTTCATTTTTCATTGAGTTATAACCGTACTTAAAAAACTGCTCGTGTTTGAGTTTTCGTGCACCATTGTCAACTTTGGTGACTATAATTGTGGATTGCACTGTAGTTGTGCATTATGTATGCATAGTTTCTATTGCTTTTCGTGAACCTTCATTTTTTGTTAAGTTATAGCTGCATTTAGGAAACCACTCGTGTTTGAGATTTCGTGGGCCATCAATCAAATTTAGTGACTACACTTGTAGATTACACTATAGTTGTGCATTCTCTATATGTATTTTCTATTGCCTTTCACGAACCTTCATTTTCTGTTGAGTTATAGCCGCATTTAGGAAACTGCTAATGTTTGGGTTTTTGTGGGCCATCGATCAACTTTGGTTATTGTAATTGTATATTGTACTATTGCTGTGCATTTTGTACGCATATTTTTAATCACCTTTTACGAACCTTCATTTTTTGTTGTGTAATTTAGGAAAACGCTTGTGTTTGAGTTTTCATGGGCTATCGATGAACTTTGGTGATGACAATTATGGATTACATTGTAGTTGGGCATTCTATATGCGTATTTTCTATCGCCTTTCACAAACCTTCATTATTCATTGAGTTATAGCTTCACTTAGGAAACCACTCATGTTTGAGTTTTTGTGGGCCATTGATCAACTTTGGTGACTATGATTGTTGATTACACTATAATTGTCCATTATGCATGCATATTTTCTATCGCATTTTGTGAACCTTCATTTTTTGTTCAATTATAGTCGTATTTAGGAAACCACTTGTATTTGAGTTTTTCGTGGGCCATCGATAAACCTTGGTGACTACAATTGTGGATTACACTATAATTGTTCATTCTATACACATATTTTCTATCGCCTTTCGTGAGCCTTCATTTTTTGTTGAGTTATAGCTGCATTTAGGAAACCGCTCATGTTTTAGTTTTAGTGGACCATCAATCAACTTTGGTGACTACGATTCTGGATTGTACTATAGTTGTACATTCTCTATGCTTATTTTCTCTCGCATTTCGCGAACCTTCATTTTTTCAGTTAGTTATTGTTGCAGTTAGGAAACCACTCATGTTTGAGTTTTCTTGGGCCATCGATCAACTTTGGTGATTACGATTGTGGATTGCACTGTAGTTGTCCATTATGGATGTGTATTTTCTATTTCCTTTCACAAACCATTCATTTTGTTTTAGTTATAGCCGCATTTAGGAAACCGCTCGAGTTTGAGTTTTCATGGGCCATCGATCAACTTTGGTGACTTCGCTTGTGGATTACACTATATTTGTGCATTCTATATGCGTATTTTCTATCGCCTTTTGTTAAACTTCATTTTTTGCTCATTTATAGCTGCATTTAGGAAACCACTCGTGTTTGAGATTTTTTGGGCCATCTATCAACTTTTGTGACTATGATTGTGGAATACATTGTAGTTGTGCATTCTATACATGTGTTTTCTATCGCCTTTCATGAACCTTTCTTTTTTGTTGAGTTATAGCCACATTTAGGAAAACGGTCATGTTTTAGTTTTTGTGGGCCATCAATCAACTTTGGTGGCTACGATTGTGGATTACATTGTAGTTGTGTATTCTATACTCGTATTTTCTATTGCCTTTCTTGAACCTTCTTTTTTTTATTAGTTATATCCGCACTTAGGAAACCACTCGTGTTTGAGTTTTCATGGGCTATTGATCAACTCTACTAACTACAATTGTGGATTGTAATGTAGTTGTGCATTTTTTATGCATATTTTTACTCACTTTTCACGAACCTTTAATTTTTGTTGATTTATAGCCGCATTTAGCAAAACGCTCATTTTTGAGTTTTTGTGGACCATCTATCAGCTTTGGTGACTACGATTGTGGATTACATTGTAGTTGTGCATTCTATACATGTATTATCTATCGCCTTTCTTGGACCTTCATTTTTCAATTAGTTATAGCCACACTTAGGAAACCACACGTGTTTGAGTTTTCTTGGGCCATTGATCAACTTTGGTGACTACGATTGTGGATTGCACTATAGTTATGCACATTCTATGCGTATTTTCTATTGCCTTTCGTGAACCTTCATTTATTTTTTGAGTTATAGCCGCATTTTGTAAAACGCTCATTTTTAAGTTTTCATGGGCCATTGATCAACTTTGGTGACTACGGTTGTGGATTACACTGTAGTCGTTCTTTCTATACACTTATTTTCTATTGTCTTTCATGAACCTTCACTTTTTGTTGAATTATAGCGGCAATTAGCAAACCACTCATGTTTGAACTTTTTTGGGCCATTGATTAACTTTGGTGACTATGTTTGTGGATTGTACTATAGTTGTGCATTATGTATGCATATTTTTAATTATCTTTCACGAACATTGTTTTTTTGTTGATTTATAGCTGCATTTAGAAAAATACTCATGTTTGAGTTTTCATTTGCCATCGATCAACTTTGGTGACTACGATTGTGGATTACACTGTAGTTGTGCATTCTATACACGTATCTTTTGTCGCCTTTGACAAACCTTTATTTTTTATTTAGTTATAGCTGCATTTATGAAACCACTTGTGTTTGAGTTTTTGTGGGCCATCGATCAATTTGGTGACTACGATTATGGTTTGTACTATCGTTGTGCATTCTATATGCATATTTTTAATTTCCTTTCATGAACCTTCATTTTTTGTTGAGTGATAGTCGGACTTATGAAAATACTCATGTTTGAGTTTTCGCGGGCCATCAATGAACTTTGGTGATTACGATTGTGGAATACACTCTAGTTTTGCATCCTGTACATGTATTTTCTATTGCCTTTCATGAACCTTCATTTTTTGTTGAGTTATAGCCGCATTTAGGAAACCACTTGTATTTGAGTTTTTGTGGGTCATCAATCAACTTTGGTGACTACGATTGTAGATTGTACTATAGTTGTGCATTCCATACGCAAATTTTTAATCGCCTTTCTCGAAGCTTTATTTTTTATTGAGTTATAGCTGCATTTAGGAATACGCTCGTGTATGTGTTTTCGTGGGCCGTTAATCATTGTTGGCGACTACGATTGTGGATTACACTTTAGTTGTGCATTCTATACATGTATATTCTATTGCCTTTCACGAACCTTCATTTTTTGTTGAGTTATACCCGCATTTAGGAAACCGCTCGTGTTTGAGTTTTCATGGGCCATCGATCAACTTTGGTGACTACAATTGTGGATTGCATTGTAGTTTTCAATTTTGTACGTGTATTTTCTATTGCCTTTCGTGA